>CAJNOP010000513.1:0-69996 GCA_905250075.1 Rotaria sp. Silwood1
TTCTAGTTCTGTAATCTATTTTCATATTCCTTCTTTCAAAGCGATAATAGAGGGATTATGGGTGAGTTTTTATCATAATCCTGTAATAATGAGAAACATCGGTCTCAAAATTTCGAAAAACTGTGATTTCCAATCGATTCTTCGACCTCGAAAATCTTTACTAAAGTTTGAAAAAAATTAGCTAGATTTGCTTTTTTCTCATCCAAAAAATCTGAGAAAGTCGGTTTCAAAATTTGACTAGTTTTTTTCAACTTTTAAAATCAATTTTCTCACTTCTACAAGATTACGAGAAAAACTCACCTACAATTCCTCTGCTATCGGTTTGAAAAAAGGAATATGAAAATGGATTACCGAACTAGAAAAATAATTACCATATTCGGGTCTTTCAACCGCGAATACCTTTTGTTAATTTAAGTTTCAAAATTATTCGGAGTCTCTCATTTTTCTTCTCCACAGTCAATCGTTCATTTCAAAATGCGATCGGAGACAAGAAGACAAGGAAATATGATTAAGAATAGAGGTCAAAAGATTTGGTTAGTTCTCACATATCGAACTGCAATCCGAAGAGAAATTAGAAAACAAGCTACACTTGAATGTATATCTGCTTAGACTCTTAAATAATATAACTTGTGAATGAATAAATTTATTTGATATCACTAGCATACACACTCTTCTCATCGATTGTAATTATTGCCCTCTTCCGTTCCGCTGTTTGAATAAACATCCTCATTCTCGAACAAAATAGTTCCATTTTATTCCAGAGTAAGTCGATATAGGCCATACACATCTTTATTGGGACAACAAGATTTTCGTTCGCTTTTCTGTGCCTTTTGAGTGAATGAGAGCTCATCCGAGTAGTTGCCTATCGATAGATGTGCTTCAGCGATATTGCTGTAGATCAAAGCTAACCGTGAATGATCAGAGGGGAACGATATTTGGTGGATGTCGAGTGCCTCTTGAAAGAAGGAAAGCGCATTCGAGTAATCTCGTATCTTGAGATATAGTGCGCCCATATTAAAGAAAGTAAAAAACAATTGTGGATGGTTGGAAGGGTAAGATTGATGTTGAATTTCAAGCACTTTTTGTAGCAACGAGAGTGTAGTCGAATAGTCTGACATATTATAATACACATCAGCAAGGTTGTTGTAAGTAGAAGCCAGCGACAGGTGATTGGGAGCGCGATATTTTTCTTCAATGTCAAGTGTCTTTTGAAAGAATGATAGTGCAGTCGAATAGTTACCCAACCAATTATATGCACTAGCCATGTTGTTATAAATGACAGCCAGTATCGGATGATTAATTAGGCGAGAATTCTCATAGATTTTGATTACATCTTGAAAGAATGAGAGTGCTACCCAGTAGTTGCGCATCGAACTATGTACGAGACCGATGTTGTTGTAGAGTTGAGCCAGCGCAATTTGATCAGAAGATTTAGATTGTTGTTGGATTTTAAGTGCCTTTTCGAAAAAAGAGAGTGCAGTCGAATACTCGCCCATCGATTCATGAACGAGACCGATGTTGTTATAGCCATGTGCCAGTTCAGGATGATTGGGTGGAAGATATTTTTTGTTGAACTCCAAGAGCCTTGTGAGAGTAAGAGAGCGCACTCGTATAAGTCTCCCTTCAATCGATACACTTCATCAATGTGAATGTAACTTGTAGCTAAATCGGGATGATTCCAAGCAGAGATGTCCATCGCGGCTGAAAATCTGCCGCTGCCGCGCCGCGGCCTTAGAAAAAAAAAAGCTGCCGCACCGCTGCCGCGCCGCGGCGGTTTATAAAAAAATGTTGCCGCGACGCTGCCGCACCGCGATGACTTATAAAAGAAACGCTGCCGCGCCGCTGCCGCGATGAATTATAAAATAAACGTGCCGCCACCGCGCCGCTGCCGCGACGATTTTCAAAAAAGTGTTTCTAATTTCACTGCTGTGACTATATTTGACCAGAGATATGGGTACTAGTCCATCAGATTTATTCAATATCAGGGCGTTTCATTTGTAAATCCTGAAATTCTATTAAATTCATACAGTTTTTCAATGTTCTCTAAAAAACCCTGCCGCTGCCGCGATGGTTTTTTAAAAAACCTGCCGCTACCGCGCCGCTGCCGCGATGACTTTTAAAAAAATCTGCCGCTACCGCGCCGCTGCCGCGGTGATTTTTTTTAAAAACCTGCCGCTGCCGCGCCGCCACCGCCACCGCGGCAGCGGCAGCGGCAGCGGCGGCGGCGCGGCAGCGCCGCGATGGACATCTCTGATTCCAAGGAAGCGATTTTTCACTTATTTCCATTGCTTTTCTTGCATAAAAGAGAGCATTCGAGTAGTCACCCATCTGATGATGTATTTGCCCGAGGCTCATATAGATCGTAGCCAATCGTGGATTATCGGAACTCATTTCTATTTTTGCCATTTCAACTGACTTTTGGTTGTGGAACAGCGCAACTGAGTAGTTGCCCATCGCAACTTGTGCGAGAGCTATGCCGTGGTAGATTTCAACAAGTCTAGAGTGCCGTGAAGATTCTGTCGGCTTAGACATACTTGCCTATCTTCACCATTCATGCCGCTAGCCGAAACCAACTAGTTCCAGGCAAATCTTTTCGTATTTTGTCCGTAAGAATTTTGAGCTGTGGATCATCGTCGCTAGTGGATATAATTTCCACCTGCCAGAGTCGATCACCTATTTGCTGCACGTCGTCGATTCGAAAGACGGTGTGCATCGAGAAAAGTATCTCCTCCTCGTTTGGGTGGTAGCCAATATTTTTCACAGAAGCAAAGGGTGCTGAGGACAGTGTTTAATCGATTTTTATTCGAAAGACAATTCCAACGAAATCGGGATTATTTCGACAACTATCTGCCAAGAGAAAAGCGACTCGCTCATCGATGCTCGTCGATAAAAAGCTGTTGAACGAGAGGAGGCCACCTTTACTATGTTTTAACTTTTCAAATTCACTGTCTAACATGCCTTGCCCTCGATAGACAGTCAGTGTACATGGTTTGTTCGAATGTTCCATGTGAAGGTTTGCGATTTGATGATGAAGATCTTGTATAAAAAATCCTATCTTGATGAGTACATCGATATTTTGCGTTTTCAAAGCTCGATTCAGCGTCAAATAGATGAACGATTCTTTTGAATATCACCATATGGGCGAATGCAAATTATAATCACGGTCGAATTGACTGATCTTTTGTAGTATTCTCTCATTATTCGAATATTCAAGGCGATACAAGTCAATCAGCTCTTTCTTCGCATCGGCACAGAATATTATCTCGAGACGAACCTCTTTGAGCAGTTGTGTATACATGAATGATTGATCGAGTTCATCTAAAGGACGATCGTACATGTTAGTTTCGGGAATAATACTGATCGCAGCCAAATTGATATTACATCGTCGTATGTCTTTTTTTAGCAAATGAAAAAGAGGTTAAATCTGATTGAAGACACCTTTTACTTTCTTCATAACATTTGCCCAAACTTCGTGTTGAGCCTTGTCGTCACACAAGACATAAATCGAGTCGAGTTGAGATAGTCCTTCGATCAGATGTGCCACGTACTCGCCTACAGTTCCTGACATTATCATGAACACTTTTTCGTCTTTAATTTCAGTAAGAAAATCCATAAAGTCGTCAGCATCGCTGAATGTCTCTATCGTATTGACGATGCATCGAAGTTCAATGATCGAATTTCTGTATTCGTCATTCAACGGATCGATATTGATGTCCAGCCAAATGACGATGAAATCATCCATCATACGAGAAAGTCGATGGTGTGAAGAGCTCAAAAGTTTTTCTTTCATTGTCAGCAAGATTCGTTAACCAAGAACTGTTTGCACGGTGGGCAATGCTATCGTTTGATCGAGCTATGACGATGAATTGTGATTTGTTGCAAATTTTTGTCCGTGATGCTCTCGTCTAGATTTCGCTGGTGCTCTCAAAAACACTTTTTCTTTCTCCTTTAAATACAAATCGACTGGTAAAACGCATTTTACTTTCACGATATCAAGACATTTTCGCTGCTTTGTTGATACAGTAGTAGTTAGAAAAGCACAATAACTACCATAGAGTGAGCAAACATGTTTCTTGACGGCGGGGGTATGAGTGTAATATAAATTTCTGATAAGAACAAAATTAACCTTTCATATTACCTATCATCCACGGTTAAGTTACATATGAAAGTCGAGGATGAGGACGAAGATGGGTTTACACACGTTTTTGTCGAGAGAGAAAGCGTTTAGCGAGTTTACATATTAGAATTATCTATAAACGTTTTAGTTGTACACAGTCGTTATATTTCCATCGTTAGAATGTATATATCCTCATGAAATGCTCTATTTAGCGCCAAGGACTAGACAGAAAGAATCATCTGAGCACAATGGGAATCAAACTCACATCTTTCAATAACCGGTTGGCAGCTCAAGTTCGAAACTTAATGTTCAAGCATGCATAATTCTATCGCCCAAAAGATGAAGAACTCAAGATATCAATAGCCGTTGGGGATCTAGTGTTATTCAATTGTCTGAAAAGGGAGGAAGCCCAGATATCCAGAGTACATCGGGAAATAGTGTATAATTCTGTGAAAGCCTCACTAAACTGCAAATGAATCTATCAAAGATAAAAAGAAAAATAATCGAGTGATGGTAGGGTGAGGCTTCGGAATTCGATTGGTTGCCAGTTTGTATATGAAGTAAGCATCATTAATACTTCACTACCGCTAACTCATTTTTTGCTCATTCTTAGCAGTGATCTGTTTGCAGTAATAAAACAACTGACAAACGTGGTTTTCAAATGTTGCGTAGAGTTCTCAAGAAGCTACAGATTCGTAAAAAATAAAATTTGTTTTTATTGTTCTTTGATCATGAGATATGGGTCAGGAAATTGTGTTTTTCGAAAAACTGAGAAACTCTGATTTCTTTTCTTCTTTCTTTCTTTCTTTCTTTATTTATTTACATAGGCTGATTATTCAAGCACTAATGCGGTTGACATATAGCACTGTTGTGTAATCTACTTCAGAATAGTATTTGAAAACTCTTTAATGAGAGATATGCAAGCGTCATTTGTCATAAACGTTTGGGTCATTTTCGACCCAGTAGTAGTGAGGATAGGGTTGTGGGTGGGTGTGAATGGATAGAAAGAGAACCACTACCAACATTGGCACCCACACCCTTTCTTAGTATGTGACATCACTGAAAACACATTTAGATAAAATAAAGCTTCTTTTAGAATATTTCCGCGATATTGGTGATACATATGAAATCGTTTATCAATTGTTCACTGTAAAAGTCGATTTTACTGTTAATCCGTTCGAGAATTCTTTGCTTTTTAATCGATTTAAGCATAGTGCTACCATTATGAGAAAATTTTCTAGTGCATATGCTATTTTGCATGGCGATTTGAATCACATAGATATGGGAACTAAGTTACTTAAAATTGAAAGCATCCTTCCTAAACTATCTCAATGATTCTGTAAGAAAGATGGATAAAATTTTTATACAAGAAACAAAATACTTGTGTATATATGATCAAAACGGCTAAAAATGCGTTCAACCTTTGTGAACACATTTCGAAAGAAAATATTAATGAAGTTTATTTTGTAGAGTTTTAAATTACTTAGACGAAATTGTTAAGAAAATTAATACCACATATAATAATAAAAATCATTTAATACATTAGAACAATTCATTACAGAATTGGATTCTATCAGAACACTTTCCAGTATTATGCTTGAAACTACTCAAACATATTGTGCTACATGGGAAAAATTATTTGGATACATCAATGAATAAAGAAGAGATGCTAAAATACTTTTACAAGTTTTATTTCGACTAGAAGGAAAATTTGATTATGAGCCATTTACAAAATGTCTATCGAATCTAAAACACGTCGAATCGAACTGGAGTTTATTCAGATGTACTGAATAATGTTGTACAACAGATTATTCAACAAATGAAAGAACTAAAAGAAATAATTATCAATGTTAATGTAGATCTTGTCAACTCTGATAAAGTCGAAGATGTTTATAAAAGAATATCTGGAATCAATGAAATGGAAAAAAAAATTTTTTAATTTTATTTCAACTGCACATCAAGATATAGATGAAGTTTATTGTTGGTTTCACAAGATAACAAATAATGCATTTTATATCATTAAAGGAACGTTTAATTTAGACAAATGGAATGAACACGAGTGAAATTTAAGTTGCTCATTAAGCTGAAAAGTACGCAACTATTTAGATAGTTGTAAAAAAATATCTATCTTAGTCAAAAATAATTGTATGTCTGTACTTAATAGTTTAGAAGGCATTTACAAGAAATTATAGTAATTTGATTCAAAAAGAAATAGAAATTTATTTTCATCAAATCCAACATATATTAAAACGAAAATAGAAATTATATATGCTCGAGACGGTTTGAATAATATCAAATCATCTACAAGAAATATTGGGGCATCCATAAAGGACTTCTAATGGAATAGGGAGAGAGGGTGCGATGAAGCCGGACACTCGGAAAAATAGTTTTCGAATTTTTATTTTATGGTTTCAAATTTTGACTGAAAATATCGCTTTTCTGAGTATGTAGTTATCGAAGCAGCTTTCATTGATGCAATAGAACAAATAAGAATATCTTCGTTACGGTTGTTTACTGAGGACATATTGATTTTGTTTAATTAAGGCCTACCATACATACCATTATACATTTTCGGTCTCGCAGAAAAATACCTCGTCCTGTGCAGTTAGTTTGATTTATGCCAAAATTATGAAGAATGCTCAGCTAATAAACTCGTTGAAGAATGAAGACTCTGTGATGATCAGTGCTGCAAATTAGAATAGGTTTGCTTAGCTTTTCGACTTTTTGTATCCTTTTGCTATGATGATATATTTCTATGTAGTTAACTATTAATTAATAGTGATTGTAATTGAAATTCTCATCCAAGAATTAAGACAATAATAATTACAACGAAGTTGCATGAGTTAATTTTTTTACTCAACTTATACCATTTGAAAAAAAATCTGCTGCCGGACTTCCTTTAATTGTGCGGAATAGAGAAAATATATTTTCATATATTTCCTAGTTTTTTTTTTCAAGAGGACAATAGTTACAGATTTGAAAAATGAATTCTCGGATTATTTACAGGAGCTATCGAATGAAATGGAAAAATTCAACCACAGACAACAAACTACAGCTTTCAACCTGAAACTAATACTTGAACAAGCATTATATGAATATGCTCAACAAAAAAAAAAATATTTGAAAATTTCAGTGATTTCTAAAAATTCCTACTAAGTCAGACAGACATATCGATTTTTTACATTTTTGAACTAAAATAGTGAAGGGTGTGGGTGGGTGGGTGTGTTTGCCGGTTTCAGTGTGTAGTCGTCTTTTACATTTCACTCACCCACACTCACACCCCTAATAATAAAAACAAATTATGATTCTGTGAAACAATCTTCCTAAGTTAAGAACAAAGTCGTCCTAAAAATATATGTGCGTTTAATTAATTAGTCTGACTCTAGTAAACATAGGATTCTTGGAAAAATTGAAGAAGCAATACCTATTTCTTGTAATACTCGTGGACCGCCCATTTTCGAATTGATAATATATCGAACACATCAGAATTTTATTCTAATTTGAACATATTATCTCTAAGTAGGGGCAAATTTTTCAGATATCTGTTTGAAGCCAAGTACTTCACAATAGTACTGGCTTTTACTTTTTTCTTTATTATTGGTGTAACAAAAAATGATACTGTTTGAATCCTCTCCGTTACTAAGGAAACAATCTTCTTAGTGAAGAGTAGCTAAACAAAACAAAAGCACTTTTCTCAAACGATATTAATGTTAAGTTGTTTCTTATCTTATGCTAAATTAGGAAGAATAAGAACTGTTTGGATTTCTTCATAGTCCGATTTTTTTCTATAGATGTCAATAGTGGAAAGGGCATTTTCTATTGATAGGTTGAATGAAACGGCTTTTTTTCTATGAGATAGTTTACCTTTTTACATAAAAAGAAAAACAAACTAACTTGCATCCTATTGAAGAAAAGAAACATACAAAATCGTGACTTACAATTTCGACATTTTCATAAAAGCATGTTAACATTTTTTTATACATTTTTACTATTATTTTGTCCGGACATATATCAATGTCTAAACTAGAATCACTTCCAAACGAAATATTAACTGATATTCTTGAGAAATACACCAATGGAGTTGATCTACTTCGAATTTTCAGTTTTCAACTCAATCAACGTTTTGATACATTGATTACTCAATGTCAACGAGTTCGTTTTGATTTTATTCAATGCCAAAAAGATGATTTTCGTTTTTGCATGGAACTTGTACCAGCCTATCTTGACAAAATAGAAGAATTAGCCATATCAGAACAAGACACACCAGGTCAAGTTAATGCTTTTCTATCTTTGTTTCCATCATTTGAATTATTTAAACAACTTCGAACACTTTATATTCATTTTGACGACGATGCTATTGATTGGCGAATTATTGAAAGAGCTCTTAATTCATTATCACAAACGGCTATTGAAACTTTATCAATCAAATCGATGAACACAGATAGTAAATTGCCATTAGGAAAGACTATTGTCGATCTTTTTCACTTAAACTCGCTTAAACGATTATCTCTTACTGGCGTTTCTAGTTCTATAAACTGGACCCTTTTGGCGAGAGTCTCGTCAAATGTTCAACATTTGGCGATTTCAGGTATACATTTTCTATTTCAAGATCTACAATATATTTTTAAGTGTGCTCCTTATCTTAAATATCTCGACGTTGAATTAAATAATAAAAGATCCTTTTATTATGATGAAATAGAAAAGAGCCCAAAGAACAATATTACACTAATGTCTACACTTCGTACACTAGTCTTGTATTTTCAACAATGCAGTCCAATAACGATGGATATGTTAAAACAATATTTCAATTCTATGCCTTATCTAAATCGTCTTGAAATTAAAGCACACAGTCGACTACTTGATGCAAATGCGTGGCAGATGTTATTAGAAACATCGCTCCCATCGCTGACTCATTTTAGCCTTCGAACGACAACATCTCGTGTAGAAAAAGCTGATCTCCACAATGTTCTCGCTTCGTTTCAAAGCTTATATTGGCTACAGAAAAAGAATTTCAATATAATGATAACTGATCATGCCTACTTGGATATTAATAGTTTTAACATGCATCGAATGAAGTACCATGTTCGACATGAATTCGATCTGCCAGTTATTCAATATTGGATAGCACCCGATTGCATTGATAGTAATAATCTTATGATAGTCAATAACAATATAAATTTGAGATTTGACGACACGAATAGTATTATATCACATCATTACTACTTTGCAAATGTGAAGTGTCTTATTATTGATCATATGGAAAGTTCGATATTCAAATGGATGAAAACGCATGTAAATTATTGTCAAATCACGCAACTCGTTGTTGTATGCTTACAAAAAAACAATGATGCATTAGCTGAATTCCTAGCATGTCTCACAAATATAACTTCACTTTACATAAACTTCGATGTGCTTATGGCAAGTAAAGATGGTATCTTGAGGAAAAGTAATAGTGTAAAACATCTTGATACTTCTCTTTCTGAGCATCAATTCGACGAAGACGATATTATTACTATTGCCAAGTGCTTTCCTTATGTGGAACATCTAACAATCAATACAACAAGTTTACATAGTGTGCCATTATTGAATAAATATTTAGTACATCTTCGTAGTCTTACTTTCGATATTTCAAAAGGTCATCCAATTTTTTACGATAATTATGATAGAAAAAGGTGGAAATATGATTTGCGACAAACTAACTGTTTCTTTCAGGTAAAGAATGATACAATGACACTTTGGCTCGATCAAACTGTATTCGCAGAACCTTATTGGCAAAGATTAGTGATAAAACGATCGCAATCAACGGCTTCATCAGTCTTCACTACAACGTCAAAACTTTCAGTAATCACTAAAGCGTGGAACAATCAAACAAAGAAAAAGTCTAAGTTCTCTTTCTTTAATTTTTTCAAATAGCAACATATGAAAAATCTGTTTTTTTTTTCTTAATAAAACGTTTGATTTGTAAATAAAAGAATCTAATCTTGATTCTTATTAAATAATTGAATGTGGAACGTTGATTTTATCTGTTTAAATGTTGTACCTTACAAATACTTGTGTTTATTGATCTAGAAATTATGATTTTCAACTGGTAGACGTGCAGCATTTTCTTGATCGATATCAAACCGGTATCAGAGATTCATAGGAAAGAAACAAAATGCAAAGATCTAAAAGAGATGTTGCGATATATTCTTTCTCAATTAGTTCAACCCTAATTAAATCGACAGAATGATCTTACATAAAATTGATGATAGACTCAAATAAATTACACAAATACAAAATAAAAGAATAGCCATTTAGAAGTTATAACAAGTGCGTCTAATTATTATAGAGAGAAGTGTTCGTTATAAGTGTATAACAAAATATGATGAAGATGTATTTTATAATTAGAATGTTGTTTGATCAATATTTATTTACAACCTCATAAGAATATTTTGTTACGGTACGTTTCATAGAAAAAAATATTTTAATTTTTAACAATAGATGTTTACAAGAAAAAAAAAGAAACCATATTTGTAATAGTATCGGGATTTCTCAATGACTTTTGCTGACTATTTTTCTTGCATCTGCTTAATCCTTTGCTTTTAAATAAAGTTTTTATTGAAACAAACTTTTATCTTTTTAATAGTAAGTTTTTTGGAAAAACTAATTGATGTTTCAATATGTACGAACAGATCAAATATAGGAAAATGTCAATACCTAGTGACTTGAAAAATCACAAAACTTTCATGAATTTCGTGAATTTCATGTCAAAAACATGAAATAAATGGCATTTCTGATAACGAAACGGATATACTCTTTTGATATTTTTTCAAATTCATTGATTAAAAGTAACATTTCAATCAGATTCACGTAATGAGTTTGAGTTTTAGTGAAATTCACTGAATGACTTTGACTTTTAAGTCACTAGGAGGTATGTGATCGAACACAGGAGACAAAAGAAAGTTAATGCAGAACGAAGACATTCAGTCATGTTTTGCGATATTTTCTCACAACATTTATGATTAACACAATATTTATATGCTATTACTTTAAGATATATTTAGAAAAAAAAACAATAATATTCATTAGTAATGAATAACAGATATAATTTACCATAAATGCCCACATCGTAAAATTTCGCTCTATTATGAACGTGGTTGCTACCATTTAAAAGTTTCCAAATTACGTAGGTGAGGGTGTGGATGTGTGGTTTTGCTCTTTAGACACCCCCAGACCCTCGACATTCCACTTTTTGAATTCTTAACAAAGATGCTCGGAAAGTGTGTAAAAGTCTTTTATCGTAGGCAGTAACATAAACAGAAACCTTTCAAAGGAGCCCATCTTATTAAAAATTTTATTCGGTGTACACCTTCTCCGAACATTCCTTCTTCAGGCCTTTTTGACTCAATAGAAACGTGAGGATCGGGCTCTCTAGGCTTCGTCTCTCCGTACACTACTGATTATAGCCAAATTTTTAGGTTCACAAGTAAGCTTCTCATGCCTGTTCTTGGCTTCTTTAGCTCTTATGGCATCAAAATTGGTCTTTACAATACTTCTTACCAAGAAAAGGCTCATCGATGGGTTCTCATTTCATTGACTATTCTGTTTCTTAGATAGTATCATTCAAAAGACCAGCAGAGAGAGAAGGCTTTTGATCCGTCAAGGCGCAACACTTAAGTTGTCTGTTAATGTAAACCTTGTCAATGTCATTTACTTGTCGAACTTTTAAGAAAAACTGCAATAACAGAGCTCAGTGTTGCAAATGTTCTCGTAGTGCAGTGAAAAATTTTTATTTTTTTTAATTCTTCGGCGATATCTGGTTCGAATCTGTAGGTTCTTTAGTGGCGCTGGTGACTGGGAACTTCAAAGCTGAATAATGCTCTACATAAAAAGAAATTTCTGTTTATTTCAATATTTCCTAATTAATGGCTGCAAAATTTAAACCAAATAAGTGTGTTTCGCTCATCAGTTTAATTAAGACATTGCATTTGAGCAATAAGAAGATGAATAATGAATTACTAAACAACTTTGATAGAAGTAAAGAGATCCGATGATCCCAAATACAGATAGACTAAAGTGTGCGTGTGTATCTTGATTTTGTATCTTACACTCTACACGAACACCTATCCCTACTCTCTGACTGAACACAATCATGATTAATAATAGACTGTAATTATATTGTTTATTGTTCATTTATTTAGTTTATTTCGATAAATGTGTATTCGCAATTTCTAATAAATTTATTATTATCTTTCAAGAATCATGGACTAATTCTTACCGATAACTTCCTTATCTTCTTATGAAGATAGCCTTTTGTCTCCATTTAATTATCATCATAATATTAGTACGTCAAAGAAAATATGAATAACGAAAAGCAAATCAAGCCTACAAAAAGTATGTCCATATAAACTCCTAATAGTCATTTATTCGTCTGCAAATATCATCTAATAAAATAATTGAGAATTATTAGTTTTTAACGGTAAATTATTTTTTATTGATCGTCAACAAGAAAAAAAAATAACACCAAGTTAGAATAAACTTTTTCCATGATTATTTATACGAAAAATAAAAAATAAGGCTTTTTTGATTTGTTCTTCATTATCAAGAATCATTCTTGATTAGACCGTATAGTTGGCTAAATAAATAATCAAAATAAAAATTTTAGTTTTCGAATAAAAATCAACCGTACTTGTACATCTCGTAGTAATCGTTGACAAGCATAGCAAACATGAATCGAATCATTACTGATTAAAAAAAAACAAACAAAAATCACAATAAATGAAAGAGCGTGTACATAAAATATTCAATACCTATCAGGAAGTGTACTGAATAGTTGATGAACAAGTTTTATTCTATCTTGATCAGATAATAATGATTGATTTTCGTCAAGATCAAGTGGATAACAACATAAATCACATCGTTCAGGTTTTAAATTTTTTTCAAGTTTATCAGATGTTCTAAAACGAAAAATTTCAATAAATTATCCATGTTGCACTTTTCTTCGTACTACTGCGGCACTCATAAGAATCGACAATAGATTTTCAGTTAAAGAACAACTATCGGTATACTACGGTAGAATAGTAATCAGAAGATGCTCATCCGTTAAAGTATCAGACTGTCGCCGGCATAACATACATCATACCGAACAGTCTACTAATGGAATTTTTGTCCATTTCGAATCATATAGATTAAAAAAAACATAATTCTTACCGAAATATTGTACTAACTGTTGACGGAAATTGTCTTTGAAGATCATTAACAAGTGTTTCTGTAAGTTTAAAGATTGATGATTGAGTGCCAGACTATCAAGAAAAGAATTATTATTTTTAAATAAAAAATAAACAAAAATCATAGATACCATTGTTGCTACATCAAAATTTTGAAGAGATTCAATAGAATTAAGTCGATTGTACATAGCTATTTCTTTTGACATTATTTCACTATAGATATATGAATGAATAATAAGGATATGAAATAACGAGAGAAAAAAACAAGAATCTAACCGGAATGGTCTCACTATAGTAACTAAATCATTTCTTGTATCAGTTAAGTTCTATATAAGATATAAAAATAATAAAATATTTAAAAAAGAAAAGATCAATTATACGAACACATTCCAATGCAACATGTGCACCTTTCCCTTGTGCCATATCGGAAAGAATTTGTGCTGCAAGTTTTGTACAATTATCACCTGTAATTAATTTTGTACATTTTTCACGAATAGCAATATCAAATAATAATTTTAATCTATTTAATTATTATTAGAATAGAATTTAAATTTAAAAAAAAAATATATATATATACTTTCGTCGTCGAATAAGTTCTTCACGAGCTGTTAATGATTTTGTATGTTGAAATAATAATTCTTTTAAACTATTATCATTATCAAGATTCTAATAAATTTAAAAAACAAAAACATTATTTCAAAATAATAAAAACGAATTTGTTTGTTCTATTAGTTTTTGATAATCTTACATCATCAATAGAAACAATATGTAATGGATAATGTAATTGATTTGTAATAAGATCAATTACTTTTTCACGTATATTTGTTGAATCCGGATATAATGAAGATTCTAAAAAGCTTATATTTAACAAAAAAAAAAAAAAAAACAGAAAAGTTTAATTTTTAATCACCATCAATGAAAGCAACATGCGCTTGAAATTGAAGACGTCGTCGAGCATTTACACTAAGTCCATCAGCAATTAAATGAAGCAAAGCTGTTGATGATGGTCCACCGGAATATGCAATAAGAACATGTTCACCTCGTCCAAATATATTAGATTTTGATATTGTTGAACGAAATTTATGAATAAAAAATTCTTCAAAACATTTCCTACAAATATAATTCACAGTTATAAAATTTAGAAGGAAAAAAAAACACTTCTTAAAATTAAGATCGGCTATTTCTGAGTTTAGTAAAACATTCCTAATAGAAAACAGTTCATTCAAGACATTCTCTTAGAAGTTTCAGTTTGATAAAACTGAAATTTTATCTTACTTTGTCTCGTCATAAATAGAAAATCAATTAGGTTATTTCAAATAGAAAAATTCTGTTTCGATTGGTTAAGGACAAAGAGAATTATCAAAGATGGTAATAGACAACATTTATTATCCTTTTGAAAAACAAAGATTTTTTAGATCTGTCGACAGTTCATGATCTAGTGCCACCTTTCAGCTACACATACAATCAATCTCATGAAAGTTTGTGAATGTTCTACAAGACTAGGATATAAATCTCAAATTCTTAGAAAATCTTATCTTGGAGCTGAACATTACTGACCACAAAAATTTCGAAAACGAATCATATGCTGAACAGAAATAAACGAGATATGATACTGGTCAAAAGTATAAGGCCAACATATTTTTGATAGGAAACCAAGCATTTGATTCAAATCTAATTAGTAAGCTAAATAATCAATAAAGTTTTCTATCAAATGCATTTATTATCGAAATTTTGTACTCTTGAAAACTATTGTTTTTTGTTTTCCAGAAACCTGCCTATCATATTCCAGCTATAAAATTTCATTCTGATGTACATTTGATAGAGAAATTTATTGACTAACGAAATCATTAAATTTTCTACCTTTAAATAATCTTATAATTGATACTTATCAAGTCTACTGAATAACTTACTGACACATTGGATCAGCAATACGTACAATAACACAAGCATCTTGATCACAACTCATACATTTTCGATTAACTGATGTTCTGTAAAAAGATTTTATAATATTAACAAAAATTTATTTTATTTTTTAGACAAATAATAAATACGAAATAATTTTTCATAAAAATTTCATCTTCACCTACTTATTTATTGTAGAATTGAGTTCTTGAAATATTTCATCGTCCTCTTCGTTTACTTGGCACATATCTGCAAGGCTAAGAAGTTATATATATATATTTCTTGTTTTGTTTTTCATAATATCCATGAAAAAAGAAGAATTATTATTATTTAGTTTTCGTTTGTTTTCGTATTTCTTTTTTTTTTTATATGCTTATAAAGGAAAAAAACAAACAAGCAAAACAATATCGATTACAAACGAAAAAAAAAAAAAAAAAAGATGTTGATGATAATAATAATAATTTCTTTTTTTATTTCTTTCTGTAAACAGAGACAATACACATGATCTTTTAATATGTCTCATGCTAAAAGTACACAAGCACCACCAGCTGCCTTTATTTTTTCTTCAGCACGTCTGGAGAAAAATTTTGCTTTGACAATAAGTGGTTGTTTTGGTAAAAGACCTTTACCCAATACTTTAAAATAACCTGATCGTACAACATTAACAACAGGTACGACAGGTAATTCACCTTCAGTATATTTTTCTTGTGTTCGTTGACTTAAAAGTGACCATAAACGATCAAGATTTACTGATGGACACCAACGACGATTTTTAAGTTTATGAAATTCACGTTGACCAACTTTACCAAAATAACCCGGATGATATTTATCAAAAAGTGTACGATGATGATGAAGACCACCAGCATTACCACGACCACCAGGATGTTTACGATGTTTACCAATACGACCATGACCATGAGAAACGTTACCTAAAGAAAAATTTTAATATTTAATTATATAAACATTTTAGCAAGACTGATTGAAATAATGTTTTACGCTATTATCACACTGAATACTATCATCTATTAATATATGTCTTATGCCTTAAGTATCATTCTATAAAATCATTGTACATGTATGTCACGTGAAAAAGGAATTATGAATTTAAAAACCTTTGAGAATCCGTAGGCTATCTGCAATGAAAATTGTTCCAAAGCTCAGTGAAATCAAACAGAAATTAGAATCATTGTCACTCGAGACAGTTGAAGTTATTGTTGAACCTTTAATATTAAAGAAGAGTAGATGTTCAATTTTATTAGATCTACATTAGGATCTGAAACAACAGAGTTATTCATGTAGCGCTACGCGAAGTACTCAGCCTCTTGGTAAAAAAAAAATCGTAACTAAATAGTTAATAATCTATACTGACTATTGCAAAGCTGAGAAGGAAAACAGTCAACTTTTCTCAATTTTAAGCTATATAGACACGTCTTGGAATAGCTTAAAAAGAACTATTTATTTGACATTCTTAATTAACAAATGAAGATAATATATTTTAGAAAAACGTCAATATTTATTCAAGTAAAAGAAGAGTTTTTAAACGTCGGTTGAGGAAAACACCTACTTTCATCTTAAAAATGCTTGAAAACGAGAACTTGCAATAGAAAAGCGTCCGTCCAAAAGTCAACTTAACCTACCACGTAATTTCGTTTTCTTTGGTTTTTTATTTAATCGTGAATTTCGTGCTGAACCACGTGCGGCCATTTTTTATATAAGATTTTGTTTTGTTTTTTGTCTTTCTAATTTTCTCTAAAGCATTTATCTAAAATAAAAAAAAGAACCTTTTTCATTTCTAAAAAATTATACATGTTTATTTTTGTTCATGTTTAAGTAACCAACATTTAACATTATTTCTTTCTCCTCCTGAATAATTTCCCATATCACCATTAGAACGAATAACACGATGACATGGTACAATTAATTGAAATGGATTACGAAACATAGCTGTTCCAACAGCACGTGCTGCTTTTTTATTTCCAACTAATTCAGCTAATTGTCCATAGGTTATTATTTGACCAAAATGAACATTATTTAAAAGTGTATACCAAACATTTTCTTGAAATGAACCTTTTTTTGACATAATATTTGGACAAAGTTCAGGTGTTGAAGTTAAATTATTTGGTGAATGAAAATAAGTACGAAGCCAATTAAGACATGATTCAGGTATTGGTAATTTACCAGATGATGATTGAATTTCAATTTTTTGACTAAAGATAATAAATTGTTGTTGTTTTTTTCTTTTATAAAATGAAATATTAACTTTTCATCGGGTATAAATGATTGATCATTGATTGTTGATATTTGAGAAATAGAATGAAGACCTTTTATACAATAAGATATTGTTAAATGACCTATTGGTGATGAACAAATCGATGATGAGATTTCACACATTTTTAGGAGAATTTTTTAAGAAAAAAAATAATAAATGAATATGAAGAGAAATAAGCAAACAACCAGATATTACCAAACTATTTCTATTGACCAATAAAAATCAAGTAATCTATTAAAATGATACTTTGCTCTTCAAAGATTTTTTCAATGAAAAAAATTATAAATCAATTTTTTTTTGTTGAAATTTATCAAATTTGAAAAAAAAAATATGACATTACTCTTAGGCAACAATATCAAACAGTAATATTTTTTTTAATTGGTTATTTCTATTCATTTAGAATGTGGCGCTATTCTATAGAGAAACTCATCTTCTTTGCCGTGGAGAAAAACGAAAATATCAGTTAACTCTTGAGGCTCATAATGCTAATTATTACGTTTTTCTTTAATTTGGTGATAAAGTGACGCCTCTGTCTAATCCATTCTTGATTATGACATTAGACTTTTGTGAAAAAATGATATATGATTTATGCCATAGGCTTTATATCAAACACATAATCTATTATAGACATAAACATATAAAATATTGCACGTAAATCAAAAGAAAAAAGATTGAGTATCAACAAACATTGTCATTTATATCGGCTGACACAATTGTATGTTTTTCCAAAAGCGAGACAACAACCTTGATGATGATGCTAAGATTTATTTTTAAACATCTTTTAATCCATTTGTTTTTTCAACTGATATCCATGCTTTCCTATGAAGAAATGAGCTATTGAGACATAAATTGTAACATTATCATCAGAAGTCGTACTATTAACTTGATTCAATCTTTCTTTGACAAAATTCTTGTCTGCGAAGCAAAATAATAAAATACGGAAATGGTTACAATAAATTATTGTTCATTTCTAATCAGTACTATTTATCTTTCAAAGACTGATGCAACATATATATATATATATGACAGCGTCCAATCTCAGATTGGCCTGATGAATTTACGTCCAACCCGAGTTTGGACGCCAACATATATATACGTCGTTTGTGCCAAACCATCGATCAATGTACATTATATCAATAATAAGTAGTACGTATCAATAGATGTAAACTCTTCCCGGAAGGAAATGGTCTATATACGTCTTCCATTTCGATACAGTTAAAATTCATTAAATAAGCGATATTTTTTTTTTGTTTATTAAAGTTTATTCTTCGAAATGTAACACTGATGTTGTTGCTTTTTTCTTATTTCATGAAACTATGTTTATAATTTACTATTAAATGCTTTGTTTCATAATCAGAATTTTAACGTAATTATTTAGATATAGCCGATGTATAATTTTTCTATTGAAAGAAAAGTTGTTGATTAATTTGTATTACATAATTTAATTAAAATATGTATATGATTTATGTTTAGAAAAGATTAAATATAAAAGAAACGAAGTCAATAAAAGACTTTATTAATATTGTCAATAGAAATCATATATATATATATATTTTACCGGAAACCTTTCTCATTATCATACAACATGTTCATAATATGTTTTCATCAATGGACATTTTTGTACAGTTTCATAAGATGGTGGTTCATAACATTGTTCATATATATGACTAGATAATGTATCTGTTTCTATTTGACGATTTGAAATATGAGAATGATTTAATGACTAAATATAAAAAGAATATTTAGTGAATGTAGATCAAAAAAACATAACATAAGTTAAATATATACTATTGGTGTAGTATTGACTATATTTTGTCGATGTCTACGAATAAGATATTTAATTGGAATAATAAGACCAATTAAGACAAGAAAAATCATAATAGTAACAACTAAAATAGTTGAAGATAATCTATTAAATTTTACAGAAATTATATAGAAAAATGGTAGTAAAAAAATTTTCATAGACGAAATTGATTAGTTCAATATAAATGTAATATATTACAAAGATCAAAATATGATTTTCTGCGAACATTTTTTTTTTTTCATATCAAAGAGGAAAAAGCGAAAATTTCATACAAGTCTGTCTGAAGTACAATGAAATATTTAGGTATTACTGCCAGACAGATTTAAATGAAATAAATTCAAACCAATATATTCGTCATGCATGTTGATAGCAAACTTGAAATAGTGTAAGAAGGTCTAGAAAATAAACTTCGACATACTCTTGAAGTATGAAGTTTTCGCTTTTCTCACTATGCGTCGTATACTTTAGTCTTTTTAACATTAAACATACCAATATAAACTTTGAATTCTTTGAACAATTGAACAAGAATATTATTTTCATCTATAATACAAAAAGAGTAAATATTTTTAGAAGTTCATAATATATAATTACATACAAATAAATCTTATATAATATCTGACCTTTAATAAATATCGATGCAATTATTTAATGATTTTTTTTTTCTTTTCATTAGCCTCTAGTAAGTCAATATTTATCAACTATGCTTGACATATAATAATATAGTTAGATATTTCTCGTTCTAACATAATTCTTCATAGTTAACACTTTCTAATCAAAAAATAAACAACATCTTTAAAATAATCGATTTTAAAGTATTCATTAATATCTTTTCATATATGAAGAATAAACTTTTGCTAAGAAGTATATGTGTCGAAAGTGAGGATGAGAATACATAACAATATTTTTTCTTTAGTAGTTTTTTTTTTCAAGTCGAAATATTTCTATTAGTATCAACTTACAATCTTTTTCAATGTTATGACATGCTCGACGATCTTGTATGGTTTGACATGGTACATAATGAAGCATTTTACATGCTAAATCACAACGTATATCATCTTTTGGTGGACATGAATAAAGATTGTTTATACAAAGTTCTTTTTAAAAATTAAACATTTAATTTAAAGACATAGATATTATGAATTTCTAACTTACTACAAAAATGCCCTTCTTCATCAAAACGATCATAACAATCAATAATTCCATCGCAAAATTGTGACCAACGTATTGTTCTATTACCACCATCACATTTATAACCATTTGATAATACCATTATGTTTGTCTATACTTCTAAAGAGTTAGTTAATATATAGTAATTCTTTTTTTTTCTTTCTATAGTGTATTTCTTTGTTATGATGTAATTGATATGTAAGAGAACAACTCGAAATGATTTCCTTTTCTTTTCTTTTTTTCTTTTCTTGCGTTTGTATAAGAGAGTATTAGTATAAACTAAACAACAGTTGTCTGTCTTCTTCTTTGATACTGTACAAACAGATAATGATCTTGCTTAGTTGTTAGTTAAATCTTGTTATGTTTATTAATGAACATTCTTTTCACATTTATATATACTCAAAACGTGCGATGACTGTTACACACATACTGCTGCCATCATCAATTGCACATTTTTATGTCTGATGAACTTACGTCAAATGTCATAATACATCTTTTTTTTCTTCTTTTCTTGTCAATTTATAGAGCGTTCAATTAGATTGTTCATCGGTCAGTTTCGATTTCATTTGCTTGAATGAATAAATATGATGAAAGATTGTTCTTTGTCGTCTGATTGTTAATGATAATGAATTATAGTTCACTTTTCACTTGATGATTTCTTTTATTTAGTCGTGCATTTTGCCATGTCTTTTTTATCATGAAAACGGAAAAAAAAGAAATCAGATGAAAAGAATTTTTAAGTAGCAATTGCAATAGTGAAGCTAAGTCAAATAAAGTAGTATGTCTGACTACATAATTAGGCATATGTATTTACTATTAGAATTGTATATGTCTTTTACACTTAAAAAAGTAAGAAAAAAAATTGATGATGTATCAAGTCAAATCAAGTATGCATTTGATGATTATCATTAAAAAAGAACTAAAATTTTAAATGATTATTTTCAAACTTTGAAAGCTTTTCAGATAAGACTGAAATATATATTTATTTTTATATAAATCGAACTTGTTTTTCTTATTATGTCAAATACAAAACATTGGCATAGATAAAACACAATGTCAAACAAAATTAGTTTATCATTTGACTTTTGTTGAGAATTTAACTATCTTTTTAAAAAAAATAACAAATTTCATCAGACAGTGACAGATTAGACAATTAAATGACAACATCAAAAGATCTTAAAACGACAATAAACATATCGAATACTATAATTTTTGTCATTGAATTCAAAACAGAACAACGATATAATTAGATTATCGAACAAATACTAAATCAAATTTTATGGAATCATTACGAATATTTTATCAAATTGACATATAAGTTTTTAATACGGTATGATCAAGCTAAATGGAATTTCATCCAACTCCCGAAAATCAGATTCCGAGTCAAGATAAAAGCAATCAGATATTCGCTATCACCGTCAAATTCTCGCATTAATTGGTGCAGTTTTCATAAGAATCCATGAGCGAAAAATTTTTGATCAGAGAAAAGCCAGAGTTTCAACAAACTAAATACTTTATCGTGCTCAGAATTCAATAGAAATGCCAAATATATATATATATTCATGAATAAGTAAACCATAAAACGTTTAATAGTTTAAATACATCACGGTTTTTGGATGCCAATGAATCTTCGTAACATAATTGGATGCAAAGAATGATTTCTTCGAGAAATACTGATAAAAAAAAGACAGCAAGCCTTTTTTGAGAAAAATATAATCATATCATAACATATTATTTTTTTTCTATACGTCCTTTTTTAAACTTCCAGTGGAAATGCTGCAATCTATCACACCGCTAAAAACTTGGATGTTGAACTCATTTTAACAAAAATTTTAAAAGATTTGCCCGTATATCTAATCTTTTATATCTGGATAGTGTCTACCGCAAAGCCGCGATCCATACTCGTCTCTGTGTACACAGTTAAATCTATCTTGAATTTATGCTTCAGCATTATTGATCTGAGACTTGAATAATGCCAAGGTGTTAGAATTAAGTTAGCATTATTCTTAATTCTAACATATGTATGTACTTCAACTCAGTTTTCGAAGACTAGATAAATATGTTGTCTATAAATTTTTAGGGACTATTCAACGTGCTACCTGTTGCATTTCAAATGCTCTTTAGGCATGCTGTCTGTAGCATTGGAGGTGGTATCTGAAGCATCTCACATACTGTGTGAAGAGTCTGAGGTGATAATATATAGCGTTGTTGTATTATCTTAAGTGTTGTCTCTAACATTGCACGTGCTGGTCTGCAGGATTGTTATAGCATCCCAGTTAGTGTTCGTAGTATTCCAGGTGGTACTATAGCATTGTGGGTGGTCGCTGTATCACCTGAAATGCTACGGATGGAATATTTAAGTAGTTTTCTACAAGCTACATTGAGTAGATATGTTAGCATTAAAAATACTGCTAACATGATACCCGTAGAACATAAAGAAAAAGAACGAACATAAAAAGACGTATAGAAAAGACGTAAATCTAAACAGACCAAGAGATCATGGATATTTTTAATTCAGTTTTAATCAAAATCATAAACTCGATAGACTTGTTTTAATTAGCTATATGAATACGCTGAAAGAGTTTGTATTAATCGCTTATTATTGCCACGATACTGGATTTTTTAGTAGAATGCTTTGATTGCTTCTATCGTAAGATACAACTATGGTAAAATCATGCTTTCGACGTCTTTTATGTGCAACAGTAAATTTCAATGTTCTTGTTTCAGAATAGGTTTCATCAAGAAATCTGAAAGTTTCACAGCAAATCATTTTCGGTAAGATCTATTTCTGCGCAAAGTTTCAAGTGAAAATTCGAAAGTCAATTTGTCTGAGGAAAATCACGGCATTCTGATAAAAAGATACAGTATCTCAGCATTAATAAGCTATTAGCCCGAACTCTTTCTAGAGTATTCATAGTTCATTAGAACTTTCATCATGCGCATAGACATGACTCAAAGGTGGTTTGATATTTAGAAACGTTCCCTCAGAACTACGGATATGTTTAAAAGTGTACGTTGCTTTTGTCTGTGGAAGCAGTGGCAGATTTAGAGAATGGCTGATCGTTACTTTTTGTCGACATATTTTTCTTAGCAGAAAACGCTCAAAAATGAGCCAACTCAGTTCTTAATGAACATTCCAAAGTCCTAGATTCGTTAGTATCTGGAAGTGTTATTTTTACTGGAAAAATTAGCAATGTAACCGACTCTATCGATCGTATTCTTTCCGATAGTAGACATAACTTTTTTTAACTTTGATCTCAAGCCTTCCCCATGTGTGGATGAGTGATGACTGGTCATGACAATTACTCTCAAAAAGTTTAAAATATTTATGCTTTGTTTTTCAAACAATTCATCACTTTAAAGAACAGGATTATCGATGCATTAATATTCTCCTGAATAAATATCAACAATGGGTCACATACATACACACATAAGCGAACATATTCATCCGTCATCTTTATGCTTATTCATTGCGTCTGTCTTATAAAAAAGACACAAAAACGATCACTGCATCGCCTACATATTTTACTTAGAAAAAAAAAACAACCGCAAAAGACAAAAAAAATAAGATTAACCTTTACGTAGCTGTAGACATAAAGTGTAGCAGTACATACTCAGTTTTATGCATGTTATAACCACCACGTATTGTCTGATTGTTTTGTGAAAGTCAGGCCTGGCTTAAAGCTTTAAAAAGGACGTGTTATTTCAATTTCTTTTCATTACAACAGAAACACAACGAAACGAAACAATGATATTCTCATATCGTCAGAGTATTCTGTACTTTTTTACTACATTGATCATTTCCGTTATTGGTCAAAGTAAGCAATTATGAAAAGAATATGTATTAATAATTATTCATCTATAGATACATGTGAAGATTTTTCTGCTGATCAAGATTGTACAAAATTTATTCGATGTTTTCATAATTTACGTATTAAATTTACATGTCCTCCTGGTACAGCATGGGAAGATACATTAAAAACATGTGCATGGAAAGAATATGTTGAATCATGTAATGCACAAAGTCCAGGAGATGAACGTAAACTCGGTAATTCATTGTCTTCATTTTCTCAGGATTTTCTTTTTTTCTAAATAAATTCTATTTTAAAAAATTAAGCTGATAGTACAATCGAAACATATGAAGCTGATCGAAATGCTCTGGATGATATTCCAATTGGTCAAACATTAGCTGAAGCACGAGCACTTGGTCCAATAAAAACACCTAAACGATATCAATGTACATTCTGTATTGTTGGTACTTGTGGTGTTGTCGGTAATACTATTCAATGTTTTTGTGGTACTAATCAATGTTCATCAGCAACAGCACCACGTATGCAATATATGGTTTTCTTTTTTTTCAGTATGAACATTATTATTATTTATTTTAAGCGCAATCACGAGGTCCATGTGATCAAAATCCATGTAAAAATTTCTATTTAAATTTTAAAATAAGAAACAAATTAATATTCATATTTAGGTTTAAATGGTGGCCAATGTATTCCAAATGGACCAGGATTTCTTTGTAATTGCCCAGCGACATTTGTTGGTAATCGTTGTGAAGCTCCAGGTAAATAATTTTCATGAACAAAAAACAAAAAAGATTCTTACTAATCTTAAAATTTTTTTCTATTAGCTGCTACACCATGTCAACCGAATCCATGTCAAAATGGGGGAATATGTACAGCTCAAGGTACATCATTTGTATGTCGGTGTCCAGCAACATGGACTGGTCGTTGTTGTGAAATCCGAGTAACAACTACAACACCGTTTAATCCATGTGCTCAATCACCATGTCGAAATGGGGGACAATGTATTCCGTCAGGGACATGTGTGTTAATTTTGTGTTTATTTTTTCTAATAAAATATCAATTCTTTTACTAGCATATCTTTGTCAATGTCCTACAGGATTTTATGGTACACGATGTGAAATGCGAAACTATTGTATGCCAAATCCATGTGCTAATAATGGTTTTTGTGAACAAACAACTACCGGTTATATTTGTACATGTTCTTATCCATATACTGGTACCAATTGTCAACAAAGTATGTTGATGTCATTTTCTGTAAAAAGAAATACACACTTTTGAACAATAGGTTTATTAATATAATGAATTGTCTCTGGATATTATTTTTTTTTTTTAGTTATAACTACAACAGTAGCTACTACAATAGCTACACGAGCACCATGTAATGTATGTCCATGTGTAATGACACCATGTCCAACAACTGTTGTAACAAATCCATGTATGCCAAATCCATGGTTAGTTTTCTAACGGATTTAATAAATGTTTGTTGATATATTTTTATTTTGTTTCTCTAGTCAAAATGCAGGAGCATGTGGAGTTCAAAATCATATAGCACGATGTTGGTGTACGCCTTATCAGGCTGGTTATTATTGTCAATATCGTATGTCGAAATATAATCTTAAAATTTTTAAAAATTTCCTATTTTGAAATATGTAGCTCGTAGTGGTCGTTCATTAATATCAAAAACATGTAATAAGACATGTCTCAATGGTGGTAGATGTTATATAGATGAAAAAAGTGGTCAAGCTCGATGTTCATGTTCAAATGAATATTATGGATCCAAATGTGAATTTAGTAAGTTATTTTTATTTATTGTTGGTTTTATTTGTTTGTTTTTCTATTGAATTTAATTATTTTTTTTTTAGTTAATCGACCAAAATCATGTTCACCAAAAAATCCATGTATGAATAAGGCAAAATGTATTACAACAAAATCTGGTTCACAATGTGTATGTCAAAAGGGTACATCGGGTGTTTTATGTGAAAAAAGTAAGTTTTATTAAGGATATTGATTTTAGATATGCTATTATTTGAAATTCTAGTTCAACGATCAAATATTAAACAATATTGTTCACTTGATTGTCAAGCTGGTGGTACATGTGTTTATATAAAATCACAACCTAAATGTCGTTGTCCCAAAGGTCGAACAGGTCGTTTATGTGAAACACGTATGTTTAAAATCTGATTTTTTTTTTTTCTTATTTGTTTCGATCTTCTTTTTTTTATGTAGGTACTGGTAAATCATTATCGAATGATGAAGATGAAATTGATATGTTGTAATAAACAAATTATGAACAGTCATTTCGATTGCTTTTTGATATAATATGAACGTATACATATATAGATATGTATAGTTCAAATATACAATCAGCTATTGTCATAATGATGTGTTCATTAATTATATATTTTTTTTTGTCTTATTTTTATCTAAGATATTTATATCAGTGTTTCATCTTGCCATAAAATTGTTTTATTTTATGTTTTTTGATATATTCATAAAAATTTCTTTATTTTGCTTAAAATAAAATGAATTCAAGCAATGGCTTTCATTTTGATATAAACTTAATTGAAATACGATAAAGAAAACTATTTATTAGAAACTCTTTATATTTGATTTATCAGCAATTGAGTGTATTTTTCAGAAATATCTCGTCAATTCTAATTTTTAATATATGGCACATATATACAAGGAAGATCTATTTGTATCCTTTATGTTCGTCTATGTCTAATAATAAAATAAAGAAAAAATATTGTAGATAATAATCTTGTCATGCATTTGTCTCTAGTGACTAATTTATTATTCAATCGATTAATCGATTGTCCTTGCATGCAAACACATTGATAACATCAAAGTAACTTTGATTAAAATTTTCAAGAAAAAAAAAAGTAAATAAGATATTTTACTAGAATAATAATGATTAGATGTTAACTAGAATCTATCTGTTATAATAATGCTTCATACTTTGTATTTCATTTCATTTAGAAGAACTTATATAGGTAGATAATAACACAAAAAAAAAATTCCTTGATTTATAATCGAATCTTTTTTTAAGGAAAAGCATAAATGATCTATTTCTTTTTTTTTTTTGATTCTTTCTTCTGTTTCCATATGCCAATTGTCAATGACATTACTTTGTTTCGTTTAGTACGACAAAGAAAAAAAATGATGATAAGTTGCCATACTAATGTCTACTTACAGTAATGATAATAACAAACAGAAAAAAAAATAGTAATATCGTTGATGATACTGTACAGATGCGTTTATTTATATGTTTCTAGTAGATTGAATGCACACGAGAAACAGAATCCATAATAGTTACTGTCGCTTCGATCATCGATCGACGCTTCTAGACAAATAACAATTGTTCTTATTGTTATCATTTAATGCATAGTTGATTCCGAGAAGAAGAAGAAGAAGAAGAAAGAGAAAGTCATTCTTTCATCGTCATTTATTAATGATCGATTGTATCGTTTACTAGTTTTTAATAAATGGACATTCTTAATGCATTTCATCGTTTACCTACAATAAGTTATATTGGTATTCGACGTGATGATGATTTTGTTGATCGATTAAATTATAAATATACTGTAGGTTTATTAATATTTTTTTCAATAGTTGTTGCTAGTAAACAATTTTCAACTGATCCAATTCAATGGTAAAAAATTTTTCTTTTATTTCAAAAATAAATTTCAGGTTTTTTTTTCTTTTTTTATTCTAATCTAGTTGGGTACCAGCCATATTTACTCGAAATTATGAAATATATGTATCCAATTATTGTTGGATACACAATGTAAGAGAATAAAGAAAGGTTTTTTTTTTGTTTTTCTAATTTAACTGCATATTTTATATATGTATGATTAGACATATCATATAAACATTAGTGAACCAAATATGCAACGAGCACATGAAAAACGATATGTATTACGATATTATCAATTTGTTCCATTTATTTTACTACTACAAGCATTACTCTATTTACTTCCACGTTTATTTTGGCGTTCATTTAGTCGTCATTCAGGTATAGATGTACGTAATATAATGGATGCAGCACATAGTCTTAAAACTGTTAAACGTTTTCATAAACAAAAATCTATAATGGGATATATCATATCATCAATGAATCAATATATTAGTGATCCAAGAAAACGTTCAAAACAACAACATAGTAAAATTAATGCTTATATTAATGGTTTATTTCATTGTATTTTTCGAAGTTCAAATGTTTTTAATTCGTATTTATTTATTCTTTATTTATTAACAAAAATTTTATTTATTATAAATACATTTGTTCAATTATATGCTATAAGACTTTTACTTGAAGAAAAATGGACAGTTAATGAAACATTAAAAGGTTTTCGACATATATTTACAGCTGGTATATTACGTACTAATCCTGTATCGAAATATTTTCCAAAAATAAGTATGTGCGATTTTAGAATTATTGAACCAAATAGTGATGAAGGACATAAATATACTGTACAATGTAAGTAAATAGAAACAAGAAAACAAAAAAAAATATATATATAAAATAATAGAAAGTAGATATTTAAAGATTTGTATTTCAAAATAAAAACGTAGTATCAAATTGATCCGAAATCAAATAATACGTGATGATATTTGCATAGATAATATCAGTTTATTACAAACTATGCAGTATTTTTTTTTTGTAATATTTAGCTTTCAAAATAAAATTATCAATATGACTAATATGAAGTTGTTGAAATCTATTGAATAGACCTTGAATAATTGCTTAAAGCTAATTTAATTTTGTCTGTTTATTTTATCTTGATATCTTCTGTTATTTGTTTATCTCTTTCATTGTAATAGTCTCTTACTATCAATGACATTCATACGATTATTAGAAAAAATCGAAATATTCAATCATAGTTTGTTTTATTTTTTTGAATAACGACTACTTCTTATGTCGATCATTTACTATTACATGTCTTTCTTATTATACTTAATAGAGTATTTATCATTCTCTTAATGACTGTAACAATACAAGAATTTTTTCCTTGACCTTTTTATGTTTTCCTGCTGTAATATAAGAAGACAAGAATAAAACTTCACAAAAAAAAAAAGTATACCAAGTACATTCATTTTTTTTTTTCGTCAGAAAACTTCATATCAGTCTTATCAATATTTCAAATAAGGAAATGAAAAATAACGAATACTACATTTTGTAGAACGACATTTTTTCCTATGTAATATTTGAAGTAAGAGTGAATAAATGAAAATGAATTATATTTTTACACAATTGATTCCGTTTCATTATGCAAAAATCCGATAGTAAATTGAGATAATAATTAATTAACTAAATCTTATCTCAACAAATATGTAGGAAACTTTTGCTGTGCAATATAGTTTTGGGATCCACATGCAGGCTCCGCTGAAAAAAAAAGAATTTCAGAGTCGAACCTGACGGACTCTACATAGAATGTAATGAAATATACTACTGCGAAATTGCTTAGGTTTACTTTCAAATTTTCGTATCAATAATACCGAAAAGTTGCAAATCACTCGTATACATGATAAATCTAAAGCTCGTGTTTTTTGATATATTTCTTGATTCAATGAGATTTATGCAGCTGATGTCGCTAGATGAAAATCACCATCAAACTTGAATAATATCATTAAGAGTGCAACTGATTCTCATAAAAATTTTTTTTTGGGAGATATCTTAGACTATGTCTTAAAGATAATTTTAATTTTTTTTTTTCAAAATCTCATTTCTTTCTTTTTTATGAGTGAAATATGTACCGATTTGGATTCAAAATTAGGAGGCTGAAGTTCAGAACAGAGATGGACAAAATCGCACCGCGCCTTCCCGCGCTTCCCCGCGCCGCTGCTCGCGCCTAGGCGCTACGCACATCTCTCTTTCTCTTTGCTCTACCAATCAGTTTCTCAAACTCCACCGAATACCGGGATGCTCTAAGCATGCGCTCATCGAAGCTCAGACTAGTGTAGCGTAGGCGTGAGCAACGGCGCGGGGAGGCGCGGTGCGACTTTGTCCATCTCTGGTTCAGAACTCTATATATATCTGGATAGAAAGGTTAAAAACTGTCGATTTCAACCCAATCGGACATTAAGCTATTCTGTGACTATCAATTCTTGAATTTCATATTGAAACAAATATTTTTTTTTTCTTATATTAGGTGTTTTAACTATAAATATATACAATGAACAAATCTTTACTCTTCTATATATCTGGATGAATTTTGTTCTTGTTATAACAATATATGATTTTTTTTCTTGGTTAATATTTTTATTATTACCACGTCTTCGTTATTCATTTCTTGTTCAACGTATTCAAGTACAACAAAGTATAACAACAGTACGTGCTGGTATGCAAGCATTTGTTTATGATTATTTACATCATGATGGATTTTTTATTTCTCGACTTATATATTCAAATGTTGGTGATGATATTACATCAGTTATATTAACAAATTTATGGAAAAATTTTCAACGTGCTGATAGAGCAACATTAATTGAAAATACAACAGTAAATCTTGGTGCAACTGTTTCATTAACAGCAACAGGAAATCGAGGATTATATAATAGACAAGAGGGTGGTGAACAATCAATATTTGATTATTCAAAAACTAGTACAAATCTTTAATTATACTTTTCATTTTATTTCTCAAATGTAAAAAAAATTGATTATAATAATGAAAATTTTTTATTTTAAATAGATTGTTTGATGTGTAATTATGAAAGAAAATATTGATATATCTTCTTTATCAAGAAATATGAGAACAGATTTTAAAAGAGTGAAAAATAAAAGAATAATAAGATTCATTATACGACGAAAATATTTATTATAAAGTTTAAAAAAAAACAATTATCTGGAAATGAACATTTTAGTTTGTAGTCTAAATTAGTATTGAATAAAAAATGAAAGACTGTATCATCAGGAACATGCGATTAAAAATAGATTAAAGATGCCATTTACCAGAACACTGTCAGAACTGATATCCGATTCTATTAGATCTATAAGGATGTCTTAGTAAAACTAGCAGAGGTCTAATAGGGGTTGTCTACATGGGTCATCCAAGCCAAGTTATGATCGTTGTATTGATTTTTCAATCCAGCTTTAAGTATTTATTGAAAAATCACAAAAACAGAACTTGAAAGTAGAATTTTCCTCATGAATAGATCTGATCATCTATTGAATATTCTGAAAGTTTCAGCGAAAAATAATGTTCCTCGGTTGATATTGGATTATTGTCCATATATAAATGACCGCTTACTCTAATATATGAACAAATGCCCATTCAGAAAAAAAAGGCAGGTGAGTATTTTTCGAATAACTTTTGATAGGAGTAAGATAGAGAATTGCGGTTTTCACCGTTGGAAAGAAGAGATGAAGATGCATCGAATCATATAACACAGGCTTTTCCAGAAGGTTTTTTATAGTTTCTTAATCCATTTTTAAAAAAATGTCGAAAAATTGAGTTCCTATTTTATGAAAAAAACGTAAAAAAGTGTTTTTTTTTTTAAAGAAATAAATAGAAAAATCGGCTAAGAATTTCCACTAGGATACGTATAACTTTTGAACAGATAGATCTAAACATCTCGACTTTGCGTATAATTTCTAGATCTTCTGTTAGCGATTCAAATAAATCATTTTAGTCACCTTATGAAATATGTTCGTTTCGAAAAACGTCGTTTTAGATCTTTGAAGCACCACATCAAATTATCTTATTATATATAGTTCGATACGTCTCCATCTCCTCTTTCCAATGGCGAAAACCGCAACTCTCTATCTTACTTCTATCAAACGTTATTCGAAAACCCGCCTTTCTCTTAATGGACATTAGTTCCTTATTGTACTTCCGAAGAAGTAATTAAAAGTAATGTGTCCCATGATAGATAGAACAGAACAATCTTCCTGTGATAAACAACAGCAGCTACATCATGTTTTATATTTTAATTCCACAAGGATTCTATTGACAGCTTTTCTTTCTAGTATCAATACGATATATATTTCTTCAAGCTCTATTATATAATATTGAAAAAAAGAAAAAAATTTATTATGACTTCTTCCATTTTATTCATTAAATTGAAATATATATCGTTTGAATTGAATGATTTAACTAGCTGACATACAAGATTTCTATTTAAAAGCAAGTTATACTTTATCAAAAAAACAAAAATAAAAATAAATACAACAATATTAATCAGTTTTTATTGGTATATTCAAACTATCATTTGTATAAACAATTTCTTTTGTTATATCCATCATAAGTAATTCTCGTGCATAACCACGTATAATAAATTGATAAAATTCATTATAATCTAATTGACCATTATGATCACAATCAACTTTATCAATAAAATCTCGTATTTGTTCTCGATTAACTGTTTTACCAATAATATGTATTAATGATTCAAGTTCATCAGCTTGAATATATTGATCATTATTTTTATCAAATGAATGAAATGCTAACCATATAGAATAATTATCATGATATTCATTTTCATTACCAGTTATAACAGGTATAAGAATATCACAAAATTGATCAAATGGTAATGGTTTTCCATAAACATCTAATTATTTAAAAAAAAAAGAATAATTATTTTTCTTTTATAAAAAATTAAATAAATAAACTAACCCATAGGAGAAACAATTGATTTCATTTGATCATATTGTTGTTTTGTTATATCTAATTTATATTGACTACCATTTTCACGTTCAAACCAATCATAAATAACTTAAGTATGATGATATAATAGAGAATAAATATGAATTTTTAATATTATTCTATGCATACCTTTAACAAGTTCTCCATTTACTTTTTTTGTATATTTACCATATCGTCTAAAAATTAAAAAAACAAATTGAATATGAATTTGTTTTTTTTTTTTATATTACTTGATAACATTCTCATTAATTGGTAAATGAATAAGATTTTCCATTGAATTAAGTTCCATAAGAATCTGTTTTTGTTATTCTGTGAGAGCTATAGAATGATTCTTACTACTTACTACCACCACCAACGATCGTTCGTTATGAATATATAAGCATGCAAGAGAGACAGAGAGAGGGACTGCTCTTTTTTTTTTTGCGTCATAAGTGGGAGAAAAAATAAACGATAATATAAGCTCGTTGTTATTTAATTCTCTATTTCTAACAGCTGGAATATATTGATTATTGTAATCATCTGATAGTAACGAAGAACAATACTTAAAAGTAATTCTGTACAAGTCTAAGCATATCTATATATTCGTATAGAAAATTTCATAATAATTCTTTAGAGAAGTTAAATTATGAAAAAAAAAAAGATTTATATTTGATTTGTTCAAAGATTCAAACAAACGTACAAGGTTTGATTTGTTATTTTAATACTTGTCCACACTAGAGGTTAAGTGTTATAAGAACAAGATATTTTTTTATGTTCTTTTACAATACAAAGCATTGAACTTGAATTCAAATATTGATTTAAATAGATGATTGAAGCCTTTATTCTAATGCATGTCGTATAAAAATTCATAGATGATGAAATATAGAAACAAACTTTCTAAAACATTGAAAATGATGATTTTCAAATTTCAGAGAATTTTATTAAAATTATTTTTTCAGAATACTATCTTAAACGGAATGAAATGAGAAATCGTTACGTTTTCATACAATCATATTTAGATTTGAATTAGAACTTGATCAAAGAATTGTAAAATGAAAGTTCCTCAGCATTATAAAACTAATTTGATATCAGTTTGATAGTCTTCTTCAAAGAAAAAACACAGTTCAGAGTGAGAACAAATTGATAATTTTCGATCATGTCCTTTCTCAAGAGATGGAAGGGTGCATGACCTTCTGACCCTTTCGCTTAGTACACCCTTGAATGCTGATATTGTAGGAAAGAAGAAAAATGTATTCTTCTTATGATATTGACCACTAGTGTATGTGTGTTTACAATAGTATGAATAATATAACATACAAGGACTCTATGGATATAATTCATTTTGTTGAAAGATGAAACATTTTATGTTAATTTCTTTTTTTGTCATTACTCTGATTGTCTTAATTTCAATATTACTGAACATAAATAAAAAAAACCTTTTAGTATAATGTTTATTATTTATGTTAATCAATGCATAAAAACAAAAAAGGAAAAAAACAGAAAAGTTTTAAACAAGTGTTTCTAACATTGTTGTTGGTAGAAGAAAATCATCATTGGATCCACTTGAACTAATACCCGATTCACTTGATGAACATGAAATTTGTCGTATTATAGCTTTTTGTACACAAACATGTTTAGGAATATTTTCATTGATAATATTAAGTGTTGATCTAAACAAAAAAAGTTTATTGATTTATTTAATAGGTAAAAAAAAAGGAACATTGTATATTTAATACCGTTTTGAAATTGATGATAATTTTATATAATTTTCTTGTTTATGTTGAACATATTTTTGAAAATTTTCTTTTAAATTTTCAAGACGTTTTTCAATTGGTATTGATATTGTTTCAATCATATTTGATGTTAATTTTTCATTTGATATACAACAACGACCTTGAATATTTTGTATAATTATTTCATCAGCAAATCTAACATGTTTTTTATTATTTAATTGAGAAATTTTTTTTGAACGTATTTCAAAAAATAAACGTCGAGCATAATATTGTTGATTAAATGATGCAACTATTTTATAAATATATGATGAATTATTTAATATTTGTCGATAACGACCTGTACGTATATAAAGTGAATAATTCTTTGGATCACATGATGGTAATACAGATAAAATTATATCTTTAACTGTTGTTTGATTATTTAAATCTTTTATCCATTTAATAGATTTTTCTCCATAATAACGAACTGGTATTTCACTAATAAACATAGCAATTGATGAATGAGCTAAAAATACAAAATGATAGATTGATTTTTTATTTATATACCCACAAAAAAAATAAAATACATAGTGACAAATATAACACTTTAAGATAGATGATAGATAGATTCCATCGTTTTAGTTATACAAAAAATAAAATTGTTAAAATGTTTATCGAATTAAGAGGTGATAAGATGAGAGTGTGATGGTCAAATATGATATTAACGATCAACAACAAGAGTATTTGAATTTCGATTATGATCATAATCAAGAAAACTTTTTTTAAAAGTTTTTCTTTTTCGAGAATGATAAAAAATGAATTCATCGATGTGAAGCTACCACGACGGATTTAGATGATCTCAGGATCCTTAGTGTTAGAACCCAGAGGCATAGGACCGGTATGAGGGTGTTGGATATGTCCGTCCGAGCACCCACATGCAGGGCCTACGCCTCTGGGTTCCAATATTAAGGATTCAGCGATCACCTAAATCCGTCGTGGTAGCTTCACATCGATGGAAATGTTCTCAAAGTACCGATTTTTTCTTTTGTTCTATGAAAATGCACAAAGGATTTTTCGGCTACACTAAGAAAAAGAGTCAAATATTTTCTTGATTGCTCAGGCTACTTCTCACATCCGAAACAAAAAAAAATCTTGAAAAATTTTAAATAGAATTTCCGAGTTGAGAAATCTGATAAATATTTTTTTGAGAGTCTTTTTTTTGCATTAGTATCTTTCTCATAAACAATTGACTCAACAAATAGATTAGAAGACTCTTGTTAAAAATTTTTCAAGATAGAATGAAGATCATTGGCTCGGAAATCAATTAATTATCAATACAAGATCGCAAATGATAATAAAAGCGAATTAGATCAACGAGATAATGGACTGTTTGTGCTGATTTCATTTTTATACTACAGTTCTGCTTCTCGTCAAGTGATACTACTCTTTATGATATTGAGAAGATACTGTGTATATATATACGTACAACAATAAACTCTAATTGCAAGTACCGATACATCTTTTTTTTTTCTATAATTAACAAGCTTTTCGAATGTAGAATTTAGACGAAAATATCAGCAACTTCGAAGTATTTTCTCTAGAATTTTATATTGAATACTATTTTGCCAATCAAGCACATCTCTCTCTATTTAAAACAATATAGGAAATCTACTTACATTCCATATGGATGCAATGAAAATGATATTGATGACTGTATATAAGGACAATATATATATATATATTTGAATTCGGCTGAGTGAGCACGTATGCACACTTTCTCTCTCTCTCTCTCGTGCTCTTCGCTAGTCGTAATTGGATTACACTTGCTCTGTATCGCACACAATCAAATGATTATATATAGTTTGTTCTCTATTCTCTTAACAATGATTGGTAAATTGATTTTCATTTATTTATGTATATATGTATCAATTCTTTCTTTTTTTTTTCGTTTTACTGCTGGTGTATCATATTATTTTGAGAAAAAAAAAAAAAAAAAACTCATTTAGATCCCCAGCTTTAATAATATCTGTTGAAAATCATTTGACAAAAATGAGCAACACATCATCAAAGTGAGAAGGTGTATATTAAATTACTTCGAATAAAATAAGGCACATGTATAACATTGAGGTGTTGATGCACACCTAAGTGATTGAACATGAAAGAAAATAAATGTTCATCCATTAGATCGAATAATTTTTTGTTCTCTTTTTTTGTCTTTCGAATTGTTATATATTTGTCTATATGAAGAGGAGGAGTAATGACAATATTGTCTATTTTGCATATTTTTAAGTATGATGTAAAATTGAATTTATAATTAAATGATTTGGAAGTAAAATGTGTACGTGACATGATGATTATTTAGGATATTTTTCAAATTTGAAGATGTAGTTTTTTTTTTTTGTGAAACAATCGCCTTTTGTTATTAGTTAAATGTGAAGAATACAAGCCGATTTCAAAGTTGATATATATATATATATTTAACATAGCCGATATGGGAAATATCACAGTTGTATGTTGATTTGTTCAAATCGATAAATCTCTAAATGACATAACTTCTCATTGAATTGAACGTGCTGAAATCAAGTAAATTGAGAGGAAATAAAACATACAATGTTGGTTGATTTAATTGTTTTAACAAATACAAAAAAAAACAAAAATATCGATTGTGTTATAAATTTTGATTAAATCATTATTATAATCATATAATATTTGTTAGACTATTGACAATTATTTACTAATTGATATTGGTTATTAAGTTTAAAATGAGAATACAATTTTAGATATCGATTGTATTGTCAAAAAATAAAGATTATACGGTAATCAATGAAAGAGCTATAATTTTTACAGGATTCGATAGATTTTGATAAACGTTTTGAAATATATGAATATCACAAAAATTCTAATCTCTCTTTTTTTTTTTTCAAAATAAAATTTGAAAGATATTCAAAAAGTGTCATAGTTTTACTTAATCTTGGATATATGTTACACTACATCTCAAAATATTAATTATCTGTCAATTACAACTCATATTATTGAAATAGAATTAGAAGTGTTTGTTTTTTTTTGATATTTATAATCTCGTATAGTTTGGCGAACTCCATCGAATCATATAAAAATATCTAGAAATTAATACATTTGTTCGAAAGTATTAGAAAAGGATGAGTATCATTCCTATGTTTCAATATATTTAACCTTTTAAGAGGTTAGGTTTACTTTTACAAAAGTAATGGATATTTTTGAAATCATGATGAAACAAATTTATTCACATCGATATAAAAAATATCTACAAGTAGTTCAGAATATGATAATCTCGAAGGTATGAGCGTGCATATGTCTTCTCTTCAGCTACATTCACAAATCCTCACAATACGTATAGCAGTGTCACAGATCATGACAGTATTATAAGAGATATGAAAGCGATCATATTTATACGTCTTCGTTCTTCAATTGATTAACAGAAACAAAAGAAAGCTTTATAATATCTTCTCAAGATGATACATTGAATTGGATTCGACGATATCTTTCGAATAACACAATTACATAGAGTTAAATCAAAAATACTAGTATTCATTATGATCAGACTTGGCGATAATTTTTAGGTTTTGTTCATCAATGAAATCCTGATAATTCATATCGAGATTGAAACATAGAATTTCTTTCTTGAAAAGGCATGATGATGCTAAAAGTCGGTGTTGGTTAATATTTTTCGAAGAAAGAATATTAGAAAATAAAATTTTCAGGTTCTTCGAACATGTTTTTTTTTTAGTGAGTGTTTCAAATTTTTCTGATCATCTAAGTAGTTTTGAAAAAAAAATGTGACATTTATAATCAGCACACTTAGTGTTATCGACTTGTAGAGATTTGTAATAGAGCAGCAATAAAAAAAAGAATGTAATTTTTTTCATTATAATACACTGTTTCGATAAATTTACTACAAAAAATTGTTTCTTTTTTTCTTACAACATTCTCATTAACAATATCAATGTGAAATAAATATTTCGTTAGAATAGTTATACAAGAAAAAAAAACGAAGATACTCGAAATTATTCAGAGAAATAGAATAGATACTTGATTCATTAAGTAGCTAAATGCTCCACTCCCTCACACAGAATAGAATGAGTGTGGCCAACCATCTTCTATGACCTAAGTCAACACCCTCATTATTATTCTCACATCGTCATTGACAAGAAAATTTCCGTTCTAAACATAATTCTTTAGAATAATGCCATAAACAATAACAAAACTCTCAGCAGAATACAGTGAGAATTTTACTAACTCTCTAGTAGAGATGATTTTTTATCGACATTTTGTACTGGTGCTATGCATGATTATAAATTTTATTTCATTTAAATAAATTCAGACTTTCACATTGGTAATAGCAGAAGCAAGCAATCAAGAAAAATTATGTTGCAAGAGGTTTGTAAAACTGATTGAAATAAGTTTTTTTTTTTCAAGTCAATGTTAATAATTTTAGTGTCTATTAACATAAGACATGTCAATTTGATTTTTGTTTACAATACATTCGGCCTTGCGAAAAGCAGCGATAAACGTTGATGAAACCAAACATATAATGAGCAGTGGTAAGGCACTGATGAGTAATATTGAACTAAAGCCATGTTTAATTGCTATTAAATTGCGTAAATTTATTCCATCAAAATCTAGATTATTCAAATTCCATTTACTTAATTGAGACTCAATTGTTTTCCATATATCTAAGTTCGATCCAGCCGAATTATAAATATTCGAACTTGATATACCGCTTTTCTGTATAGTCAGACTCTGTTCATTAAACTTTGATTTACCAATAGTATCATCTATAAACTTTGTATATGAACGCTGTGGTAATTCAGGCCAGAAAACTACTATAGTAGCAAGCAGAATAATGATGGTTATAAAAAGAAAAATGACGGGTATGAAGAATATTTCTGATGAGAACTGTTTTCTAGCGTTTACTACTGAAGTAACAGCTAAAGAGATCAAGATCAGAACTATTGTAACACTGGTTAAAACTATTGGCGTTATTGCTACACTACTAAAACATTTATTTATTATACAATATTTCCATAAACCGAACGACACCATTTTCCTGTTAAAAATCTTGATCACTATCCATTCATTAGTAGCCAAAGCCACGGTAACAAATGTGAAGGCAAGACAACCACACAGGAGTATCATGAAAAATAATAAACGAGTTCGATCCATAAGTACGATCTATCCGCACACTTTGACACAAAATTAAAAAAATGATTCTATATATTATTAATATTTGTCGTTTTATAGTTGGATGTAGATAGAAAATAACAAAAATATAATAAAGATAATATTTCTTTACTTTTCTTGTGTCAGCAAATAGCCGCGTGCCATGTTAGTGCTTTTATAAAACAATCACCAACATGATACTATCGTGCCATTGAAAACGTTGTTTTTACGTGCCTTTGTTCGGTTGGAGATTGAAAAGAATTAAAAAAGTTGATTTGTCATAATCGTCTATATTTGCAAAACTGTCAATCAAGTTTTTTTTAAATATTTTCTCTTTCACAACCTCCATATAAATATCATAGATTATTTCAACAAAAAAAAAAAAAATTCTTTGACAAACTTCGACCATTTATTTCCTTTGGACGTGATTACAAATAAAAGAGGATTTATATAAAAAAATCAGTTGAAAATAAAACGAGTATTGTCACGTTCTAAGATTTAATAAGCAAAAAATTATACAGATTCTCTTGTTCAAAAAAATAAAATGCTTGTAATATATATAACTTCATAATATTCTTTCTTATCTGTATATGCATTTTGCATGCTCATCAACATCGAAAGTAATCAATTGCATTTGACACTATTCTTGTATTTGAAAGAAAAAAAAAAAGGAATATGCTGTGTGTTGCCATTTTTTTTAAAAGTTTTAGTGGAATGACAGACAAAAAAGAGCAAACATTACCATGCAGTGTCTTGGTAGTGTGACAGTCTTTTCTGTGATACAATAATGCACAAGATTCATAGAAGTTATGTACAAACCGTTGAATTATTTATTGCTGCTATATACTCGTTGTTCGATCATGTGTTGTTAATACACAGTGTCAATAGACATGCTGAGTATTATATAAATATTAGAGTTGTCATAAACCTAGTGAAAACTTCTTGGGTAATAATCAGGATTATTGTCAGTGATAAATAAAAGAGAATGATTTTTCCTAAAAAACACAATTTTTTGCTACAAATTCGATTAAAATCTAGCAATCGATGATATATCCAATTATTTATAATTGGATTACTCGATTATCAATTATTTTTTATATTCTATACAAATTTCAATACAATCAAGATGAAAGTTTAATTGATATAAATCACTGTCGAGTGATTTATGTGGATTATTAAAATTCTAATCCGATTTTCTTCCGAAAGCCCGAATAAAACACTTGTGATTGATTTGAATAGGTTGAAAACCAGTAATGTACTTTAATAAATGAACAAACACACACGCCTCTCGATACTTTTTAATGGATTATTTTTAATATTAAGATTTTTATCGATTCTTAGTAAAGATCCTAGAGACATTTTACATGTTCGATAGTTATATATCTGAATTGATGGTATCTTTTCTTTAATTACTAAGTCGGTATATGGTGTGATATTGTATCATGTGATTTATGGAAGTGGAATGCTACTGTTCATCATGAACTGTAAGCTCTCATTTGTTTGACTGTATATCCTTATCAATTACACTGTTGAGTACGGTTCCCCTTTGACTTATTTTCTACAGTTTTTCTATCTCATGTGTCGCTCGATTCTTCAACCTAGATTAAATAACGGTGTGAGTGTGGGTGCTGATGGACAACTCAGACCCATGTCTACACCCTAACCACACCCACAAGCTCATTATTTTGAGTTTTTTTCAGCAATAAACATCTTTTAAACGTTTAAAATGGTGTTTTTCTCATGTAATGCGAAGAGCTCTATTTATTCAAAAGAAAAAACAAATGAAAAAGGGTGGGGTGTAGGAGTGGGTAAATAGAAGATCAACACCCACACTCGTCCACATCCACACTCAATGTGTCAACTTTCTACTTATAAATTTGCAACACAAGCATGTAGAGAGGGTGTGGATGTAGATGCCCTTGAAGAGAAAACCCACATCCACACCCTTGTTGAGTGTTAAATAAAATTTTTAATCAGTTTGTTCAGTTTCAAAATAATCTTCCCTTAAAGAATCAATTATAAATGAATATATATATATTGTTTTTAGAATTTTTTAGCCTTGTTCGGATTTCTAACAACTAGAAATATCCCTCCTAAATAATCTAATGTCAGAAATTATCAAATAGTGAATGAGGATATTTTCGGAAAAGGCGGACATAAGTAAAAATTTCTGAAACTTACACAAACATCACAAACAAAAATTTCAGTAAATTCTGTAATTATTCATGTCTGAAAAACAATTTTCAGCGAATTTTACTAATCCTGACTCAACTATCACGCATTTTTTTCGTTACTTTTCAATATTACAAACATCATCGAACAAAACTCCTAGGCAACTATTAGCAGAAGAGAAACCATACAACCGACAACTATCAGAATTTTCAGAAACTTCTGTATATTCCTGGTAATCGTTCGTAATTTCTAAAGATTCTCATGATTTTTCATGTGCAGGGTGCTCCATTCTGAGAGATTTATATTTATGGTATATATGGGCTAAATCATTCATTAGCAACATGACATCACAAACTTGGAGTATGCATATCTCGGAATTATCAGCTGGTTTAGATGTGATTTTTAAATGTTGTACGAATCTCTATTTACTCTAGATGCCATGGAAAAAGCTTGCTAGAGCAGCCCATTTAGGGCTAACATGTGGAACTCATGTATCTTTAGTTTCATTATACCAATGACAAGATACATAATGTTTAAATTCTCTCAAAAACAATAATTCTTTTCTAATGATAATCAATTGTCAGCAGATGCTGTCTTGTTTTATTTATATACTCGAACAGAATTTTTTTGTGAAGTTGCTATGGTCTGTAATGGATGCCTGTCTGTGAGGGACGGGAGTGAGGAAGCCGCGAAACCTTGGTCTTAAAACTTACGCTCGCTATTCTCTTCGAAAATATATGTGAGTTCCACAAACTCAACACTCTAGAGCTTTGTTCAAAGGAGTTATTAACGAAAAACTAGCGTTGGCGACGTGACACCAAAAAGAACATCAACTGTCACTTCATATACTTTGAGTTTTAAAAATTTCCAAGTGTTGCACAATCGCCGAAAACTCAATACGCGATACTAGACATGACTTCTAAGGCTACCGAATCCCGGTGTAAAATTATTTTGAGCATGTCTAGGTTTTTCAAGAAATAAAATTTATTCGGTCTTAGCAACGTGACTGAGTACGACTTCACTATCGATCAAATGCTCTGGTAACGAACTGAAAAGTTCGAAATCAATTCCAAGGGGCTCATGCCAATGGTAGGAATCCCAAGAATAATACTACGACAAACGTTTTCGTTTCATCTCTGTCTAAAGACTCTGAAAGATCGATTTTTTGGAAGGAACTTTTTGAAGTCCGAGGTCGCTGAAAATGTTACCATATATGCGGTTCATACCCGAGAGCCTATCCTGAAGTTTTCAAGTTTTTTCGTCATTTGCTTATCGAGATATTCACTAATGACTTCTTGATTAGTTAATTATTAATTAATAAACATGTAAAAGACCCGACAATTTTGCATAAGCCTATGCCAAAACAATTCACTCAAAAAACCATTACGGATAGAGAATCACATTCAAAGACAACGGGTGAATGTCTCGTTATCGCTAATTTAGTCCATATATATTGAACGTAGAGAAATTGTCAAAATTTCCATGATTCCCTAGGACTCACAGGAAATTTTGTTTGGATATTGATATTTCTAATATTATAAAGGATAGTATTTTATTTCATATTAGCACAGATCTATATGTTTAGGGAGTTGATATGTATAAATTTATGTAGATGATAATTTGTCGCAGTAATTTCTGAAATTTCTCAAGGGTTTTTATAATGTCGCATGTTTCAAATGATCGATTGAAATAGCTTCATCAAAACTTAAATATTTCACAATTTTTATAAGAAATCTCCTTGTAATTACGAAAGAATTTTTCAGTTAATTATATACATTGGCATGACGTCAGTTGTCTTCCTTTTGCCATTGTAAAATAAACAATACTCACGTTCAAATTCTTTTTCAAGCATAAGTATGCATGCACACAGAAGAATAGACTTGTTGATGATGGAAAAAAGTCCTTCAATAATACGACAATACCTTTTTGCGGAATTGTTGTTAACAATCAATCGTGTGAGCTCAAGAATTATTTACAAAAAATTAAATGGTTATGACGCAGTTATACGAGTATGGACGTGGATGTGTGTAGGTGTAGATGTTACTCTTTTATTTTCACCCATACACAAATCCACACCCAAACTTGATTTTTCTCATAAACTGTCCCTATCTAAGATATTTTTAATGAATGGATTGAATTTACTCAAATTAATTTTTGAATTAATTCATATAATTTCACTTGAATAATTATTTTCTTTAACAATTGAGTCAATTCATTAACTATTGATATCTGACAACGTTTGTAGATATATGGAATGTGTTTTTATCTGATTTGAATTCATATGATCGTCTAAAACCGAATCGACAGAAAACCGAAAATCATCATTATTATGAGTGAAATAGATATTATCGATTTTCGGCCATAATTATCAATAGGTTCAGGTTCAGATTGAGCATCAATTAATCGTGCATCTAGTATTGCTGTAATATTGTATTCGAACATAATATCTTTAACAGCTTGTAATGTCGAATTTGTATTACATAATGTCCGATAACAAAAAACAGTAAAGTCAACTGAACGACTCGATTAATATATAGTGACAAATATTCGACCTATCGGTATACTCTTGGGTTGATATAGACTGACAGATACTTGGTCAGCCACCATTTTGTTCTTACACGGACGATCTATTGCATTTTAAAATATGTTATGTGCTATAACACATGAACCATAGAGTGTTGATGGACGATAAGGACGTTCACTTTCATCTGAATCGTAACAACTAATGTTAGAATTATTCGATTGTAGAAGAGAACTTGAGAGAAAAGATGCAAGTTCATTCATAGTTTTTGGATTTTCGTATTGTCGTTGTAGTATTTCGATTGTCGCATTTTTTGCCAAGTCTTCAGCACAATTATCCTTATTTTTGCATGCATACAAGCTATCATGAGTAGAGTGAACCTTCTGGGGATAAACCCAATCAAACCTGGTGGGCATTCTTTGTATCAGGAATAACGTCTGATGAATCGGCTTGTAACCTAATTATGTATTTTCGAATATCATACGAAAAGGTAAGATGTGCAAGACATCTGCCCGCCGATTCAGTTTCATTACATCGATCTTGAATGTTGAATGGTGTTGTTAAGTCGTACATATATTGAAACCATTCGTAACACATCGAAGAGCATTACAAGACACGAAAAATCACAAAACGAACAAGATCAATATTCGACTGAATAACATCATGATAAATGAACAAAAAAGTTGTATTGATTATCAAAGATTTTATTATAAGAATGAGTATAAATCCTTTTGCTTTTACTCTCTCTTCAAATATTGTACTGAGATATATAAAAAAAAATATTTATCTTGTTATAACAAAGTAATGTTGTATTGTTGGTGTTTTATTTTTGCATATGCGTTGTGTTTGTTATATGTAAACAAGTATATGGTGAATGAATACGAAGGAAAGAAAGCAGAATAGAAAGAACCAAGAAAAAAAATGCACTAATGCAATACTACCAAAGAAAGAGAAGAATGAAATATAGATCTAAGAAAGGACGAGAATTATTTCTTTGTCAGCAGTTCTTCTTCATAAAATTTATGTAAAGAATGAAGTAAGGATGGGTGTAGGTGTAAGTGTGGGTGTGAGTGTTGGTGTCGAAGAAGTAAGCAATCACACCCACACCCTTAGAGTTGGAACCGGTCTGGCTATTCGGTTTCGGTCCGAACAAAAAGTTAAAACTGGGCGGACAGGACCGGATTTTTGCCAGTTCATCATTAAAAAATTGTTGCTTGTGTCCAAGAATTTTCTCTACTGAAAATGGTATTTTTATGATATTTTCACGTTAGAAGACTGTGTTTGTGAAAGATTCGATGGATATCATGTCATCGACCTAACTGTAAACAGTTCATTGTTCTCTTTATATCTTTATCCATTCCTTTCTCGTGTACCGCTTAATTTAATCTAGATCATATAATTTTTTTTCTTGTTCTGCTTAGACAGCTGCCTGAATTCAGAAAAATCAGTATTTACGCTGTTGTGCTAGATTTATTGTAAACTGGCTTTTTTTTTCTTCAAATTAAGATGAAAAAACAGATTTGATCTGAGTAGTTAACTTATATAGATATTGGGTTCGAAAAGTCGACGCACCTTGCTATAAAATATGATAGTGAGAGTTTCATTCCCAAGTTCTAGTTTTCAGTTTGGATTAGGGATGGCGATTACCTGCTAACTTATTTTAAATTGCAATTTTTGCAATGTTAAATTTAAACTAAATAAAAATTTTTTAGAGATAAGAATTTAAATTTATTTTAAAGATAAATTTTGTAAATTGAAGTGTATTTTAAGATCTAATTTTTTTAAAATTATTTAAATTTACTTAAGTCCAGTTTAAATCAATCTAAATTGAATATACACCTATTTAATTGGATTTAAATCAATTTGAAAAATTTAAATTTATTTTTCGATTTATTTAAATATTGGTAAATGTAAGTTGATCATTCCTAATTTGAATTTCTGCACATGAATATTCAATTCTCCTTCACCACCATTATATGTGAATAGATACTTTTACGGTCGGTTATTTTCACCGGATTTTTGCTAGTTTCACTGTAAAATTCATCCGGTCGGTTGCTGGCCTGACCGGACCGGATAGAAAAAAGCTGTCCAGTTCCAACTCTGATAGGAGTATCACATCATCGGTACCTCCTCTCTCTCTTCTCTATCCGGTCACCACTGTGAAATTCATATTTGAAAACGAAAAAGTATCCCTGTATAGCTAAATACTTTTCTTTTGATATCTTCAATTGTCTGTATTAGAAACTAAATTAGTTTCAGTTATTGATAAAATTATCAGATACAACGATTACACTTTTGAGATTTACTTATGATGTTAATTTCGTTGCCATTGTGTTCAATCAAAAACGATGGATTTTTTTAGTGTCTGTATCTGGAACACCAAATCGAAAAAAGATATCACATACGATTCTCGTTACTAAGCATATGAAGCAAGTTTCTCGTATGTTCCATCAACCTGTCAGAGTTTTTCTTTTTTTTGGAATATATTTTAAAGTGAATGAAAATCATACACATTGCCACTCTATCCGATAGTTTCTCGATTAAATAGGTTTTAACATCAAGTTAATAGTAAGCAAACCCTTTTTATTTAATGAATATTAAGCAATAGCAGTATTAAAAATAAATTAAGCTAATTTAAACACTTCAATGTCAGATACGGTAAAATTACGAGCTCCAGTAAATGTAGCATTTCCTTTTCTAGTTGTATCAAGATATGATCCAGGGAACTCAGTGTAGTTTAAAACGTTCAAATTACTAGCATTTGTCAAATAAATATCATGACCACTCCCAAATGTAGGACCATAATCATAGCGATGATAAACTGCATATTCTGTCTTGTCAGGATTGATGATATATTTAGTTGGTGGAATATTGTGAGGATTAGTCAAAGTGAATAAAAATGCTGTAGTATCATTCTTGTATGAATAATTATCAGAGGACCATGGAATAGCTGTATAACCTCCGAAAAGATAATTATTTTTTGATTGAATTATCGTCATTGTTGGTCCTTGATTATTACAACGTGAATTAAATGCATTTGTATCGAATCCATTACATGATGCTTTGTAAATCAATACCCATTGTTGATTGATCGCGCCATAAAATTCGTTTAGCTTCTTCTTATGTTCTTGTTGTAGTAATGTTCCATTAGGAAATAGTACATCCGTTAATATATCTCTCAGATTATATAAATGAAAATATTCAGCTTCTGTAATAAGAAGTCGACGAAGTGAATCATTGTTCCATACATCATTGGATATATTATTCGTTCTTAAATATGCTAGGATATAGTTGAATAGTTTTCCATCACGATCGATAAATATACTTTTATCATTAGGATCTCTTTCAAGCTGCCACTGTGTAGAGAAGAGTGCAGTGAAGAATGTATTTTTTTCACGTGTTAATGTTTCAACATTCGTAGAAAATTTTTCACCTCCGACATCGAGTAAAACTTTATCTTGAATCGATGTTGTTGCTAATTTAGCTTTAATATCTTCCCATTCTTTTTTTTCATTTGATGCATTAACTAATTTGTCTTCTGCATTTGTATTTATTTCTTTTGTTTGATGACATAATTGCTTAACTAATTTAATACAATCACCATATTCATTTAATTTTGAATTAATGTCTACACAAAATTTTTGATAACGAGTTTCAAGTTGGTCGATATTGTCTCGAAGGACATTTATATTTGAGTCTACTTTCTTCTTTTCATTGGCCATGATTACTTTTTGAATGTTGTGTTTTTTTGTGTTCTCTTATTTTTATGACTGAGGTCGAGTGAAAACTTACCTGTTCTCTTAATATCGCCCTTTCGATTATCGCAATTGATATCGTTGTACAAAAACATACCGTCTTAACAGTATGAAATAGAAACCCATTGATGATTCATAGAATATCAATATTTGCCAGCACTGCGCTTGTTCTTACTTATTATTCTCAAGAATCCACTTACGCTTACTCTCTACTTTTTCGGTTCTTTAAAAAAAAATCAGTACGTATGTTGTCTCTGCTAGAAATGCACTAGGGTAGATATGGATGTGTAAGATGAGAGGATCACACCCACATCCATACCCTCTAACTTATTCATCGTTCATACTTATGAGGCGAATTATTCACACAACAATAAAATGACAACACCATTATTCACGATTTCTAAGAAAAAAAGATTGTCCACAAATCACTCGAGTATGGTTGGTGATTAGTTAAATATTATTCGATATAAAGTTTAAACGGTAATGTGGTGCACATGTGCATATTCATCGACCATGCTTAAGTGATTCTTGGAAAGTTCCTTTCTCTTAGAATTCGTTGATAGTGCTCTGGGTACTCCATTGTTGAGCGAATAACGCTCATCAGTATCACCGGTGAATAGGATAGGTACCTATCGATAGAGAGTCGAATGTTGCATCTGTTGAGCATGTTGAAATTCACTGAACATGCTTGAATGATTTGTAAAAAATATTTTTGTCCTTAGATCTGCTCATCGGCAATAGTGTACTCCATCAGCAAGATATTTTGGGTTCAATATTTTTGTTTGATGTTGATTGAAAAGTTCAAGGACATAATAATGGACTGGGATTCTATCGTTTATTGAAGTGGGAAAATTACTACGTGGTTAAAGAAATTTTGCTCTAATTTCAATGGCGGAAAAATTGTTTTAGTTTTCAAGGATGCTCACGAATGTATGCTAAAAATATGCATGGAATAAGTAAGATGTGGTGACCATTGAATGAACTTTCCATGTGTTTTATTGCGTTGCTAGAGTCACCATGTCCAAAATTCCTATTCTCTACAATGATGGTTTTATCCTTTCAAATTTTCTGATTAGTTCATTTTTGGTGCAATGAAGTTTTTTTCTGTCGTCTTAATTCGTCATGTTGTGGTAGCTTCTCATCTAGTATGTACGCTAAGGCCCCGAACAGACTGAAAAAAATAAAACAAATTAAGCAACGTGATTGGTCTATTTCGATTTAAATCGTCTTTTTGAGACGATTTATTCGTTAATTCCGTTTTAATTCACTTTGAATTAGTCGGTCTGTTCGGGGCCTAAGCCGAAAAAAGTCATCAAAATCGAGTTTTTACAGCCTCAAATTGATTGGATAAATTTCTACCAGAAATTCAAGCTAATTTTTTTAGTTCGGAATCTCGCTGGCCGTTTCTAGCCCAAGTCGCCATCACGAGATATTCGTGAAACTATCATATAGGTGGCGCTAGTTTTATGAATATCTTGTGATCTAAGCTTAGGCTAGAAACGGCCAGCGAGATTCCGAACTAAAAAAATTAGCTTGAATTTCTGGTAGAAATTTATCCAATCAATTTGAGGCTGTAAAAACTCGATTTTGATGACTTTTTTCGGCTTAGCGTACATACTACATCGATGAACAAGTCGACCTTTACACTATCAATATTGCCTTTTTGCTTTTGGCGTTATTCTGACAGCAGAGTATATTAAGACCCACACCTACACCCATACAACTCATGATAATCCGAGTTATTTAAATGAAGGTACTATAATGACAAATCTTGCTCAAGATATATCAATAAAAAAAGCGTTCAATCTGTTCTTAATCATATTCAATGTCCTATTGATATTTCAATTTGTTGTGCTTATGAAAATATTGGTTCAACTCGAGTTAATACAGCATCGGGAGATAAACCATTTGAAGATACATGTTTAACAATAAGTAATTCAAACGCTAAATTAATTTGAAATCGAAATTTTTGGATAACACTTCTTGTTTTCTTCCATCAATCGTTCGTGAAATCGAAGTCATCTTATTATTATTGCTTCTACATCAGGTTTACTAGTAAGAGAAAAAAATGTCCTCCATTCAGTATCAAAACAGGACCACATTTAACTGAACAATATAAACGAAACCTTGGCCAACAGATCAAGGTGTTACCGGTAGACCACTATATGTTGCTAATGCTGTTACTCAATTACTAAATATGGATTTTGTTGATGGACAAAATTATTCATGTGGATAGTGAAGAACAAATTTTTACTTCTTGAACATATTTTCATACTGCTTTATATATATCAATAGTTGCATTGATATTTTAAAATTTATACAGATAGTAAATATTACTGAACATGATCTTTTAGTGAGATGAAATAAAAAACTAAAAATGTAAATATTATATTGAAATATTATTAAGTGCAATAACTATTGTTTGTAACAGAGTAAAAAAGAAGTTAGTGCTATGTCAGTAAGTCGAAAGTGACTATAGCTAGCGATCTATAGTTTTTATCAATCGAAACACGAGAACTTCGAATACTTTTTTGTCTCATGCTGCATAGAATAAGATTATTTTAAAATTCATCAGCTTCACAAAACATTCAAAAACATGTCTAAAAATGATATTTCGTTTCAAACAAATTTTGCTTAGTTAAAAGTAGAATTTCAGTTCTCACTCATAAGAATTCTAACCTTATCGAATCTAAATTAAAGTTCCAATTTTGTCCAAACATACTTAAACTCGCCTTTAGTAATCCCTCGACTGTAGGGAGGGTCATTTGAAATAAAATGCGTTTGTCTGTCTGTATGTATGTCTGCTTGTTGCAGGTCAAAAAAACATTTTTTTTTCGAACATTTTTTTTAATGTAGAAAGACATTTTTGAGAAAACTGCACTAATATTTTCTTGATGAGGTATTTCGATAAGACTCTGATTTTTCAGCTGCAGAATGAAATTGAAGAAATCAGAAACAGTACACAAAGAAGCTTTGGTTTAGAAATCCCCGTCGAGAACTCTCATGCTCTAGATCTAATGGTTTTTCGAATTAAGCCGAGTTTGGATTAGATGAAGTGTGCATAAAAAAGGATGGTGCTGTGGAGAAATAGAACGAAACATAGCAGCGGCTAGTCGTGAATGGCGCCCTGAAGGAGCGCCGACGAACGACTAGCCGCCGCACTACAAAGTCCCTTAAAGAAATGCTTCAAGCTGCTGGTATTCATCAAATAAATATCAAGAGTCTATAGGTCATACGGGTTTGAATAAGGAGTAGCAGTTGCTAAGAACTGAGAAATATTTTGAAATGAAGTGTGAGAACGCCTTTTGTGCACGTGTGCGATATTTGAGTAGTACATTTGAGGGAAAACATTATTTATAGAATTTATATTCGTTCTACCGGAATGCTATTTAATACTAGCTGTATTGAAGACTGTAGATCGGAAGAAAAAATGGAAAGGGCCGAATATGCAGTCGAGGATCAAGCGAGTCACACAGACGAGCGTTACTTGTGTATATGACAAGGAAAAATAAGGTTAAGGTGAATTGACATGAGTTCAATGGAATATTTTCTAGATGCATTTAGTTTCAACACTCGTCTAGATCTCTTAAACAAAGCTTTTCTTCGTCAACTTTATAATCTTCTTTGAATATGCCACGGAAAATTCATTCAATCATAATATTTATTTTGTCCAGTAGATTCCAATAAAATTGAATAATTTTACAAAAATTTTAAGTGAATAAAAACATCAGGAAAATATCAACTGGTGAATGATATTGACTTTTTGTGAAAGATGATCTAAAATCAGTGTTAAAATAAATACGGTAGAATTTGCATTAATCCTCTCTCCCACAAACAGTAAAAGATGCCTTAACAACTCCACTGTACTCTCCATCGAGCACATTGTTCCTATATCATCAAAGATCGTATATCACTAATGTTTCTGTATCATCATAAGACTGCATTTTTATTACATCTCTGTACGATTGGATAAAACGAAAATGAAGAGGTCTACAGAATTGTACTAAAAGTTTTATTTCATTTCAATTACAATATAACGACGAAACAAATAAGTAACATTAACGACAGAATTCCAACTGAAAGAAAATATCAACTTATTATATGTACATATTGATTATTGCTCTACTTAATTATTAATTAATCAAAAAGTATGTTCATCTGATTGTCTACGCAGTACAATCTGCTGCTGTCGAATTCGTGTATTGATTATTTCTATTTGTCTGATGCGAATTGGCGCAATTCGATTAACCCATAATATATGCCAATGATTTCTTTTCAAATGTCGTCGTACTGCTGGTAAACCAATAAGAGAAATAAATGGTGAAGCAAGTGGACATATATAAAGACAATAAATCATTACAAGGATTGTTACATCTTGCAAAAATAATGGATTATAAAAAAGACGAATAAGTGATACAATGACAAATGGTATCCAAATAATAAAATACAACATTGAAATAGATACAAGTTGTACATACATCAAATGATATTTTCGCCATGTATTTGCTTGTTTCATTGCTCGTTTTTGATATGTAAAACGCAATAAAAGAATTATATTACCCAATATAATCAACATAATTGGAGTACATAAATTAAAAAGGTAATCTAAAGTACCTATAATATGTTGATATTGAAAACATCCTCCTCCACATACATATGCATCATAATCATAGACATTCTCACATGGATAGATATTAATTACTACACTATAAAATATGAATGGATAAATAAAACAAATGAGAATTGGAGGATAATGAATAATATAACGCCATTTATGTATATGCCTTTCGTAAAAAATAAGAAAATATCTTTCAATAGATCCAAATGCCATCAGAAAGAAACCAGCACCATATAAACCATAACAGTAAGCTACCCAAAATGAACAAAATTGTGCATTTATAGGTTGAACATGACCATAATAAGAATATACCAAAGTAATCGGTAATTCAGTAGTAATTAAAATGAAATTCAACAAAAGAAGAACAATAATTACATGATTATGAAGATGTTTATAAGCAGTTTTTCGTGTTTTCAGCAAATAGAAGAAAACACATAGAAAACAAATTAATGATGGAATCAAACAACTGATTAAAAGTATAAGACGTATTAATCGATATATGTATGCATCCATAGTCGTAGAATATGAGAAAATGATGTGTCTTATTTTGAATTCCTGCAGATTCAATTAATTGAATTAGACTATTAGACTAAATCAAGATGTTACAGAAAGTTTAAGTACCTGTAAACGAAAAAATATTCAATTATAGTCTATTTATAACATGACGTTCATGTCAAATATATGATTGAAGATACGTGTAATTGTTGTTGAAAATGTCTGTGATCGATGATGCATATGTGTGTTGTTTGCCAACAAAAATAAATGTTTATAGAAATCAATTAGATAATGAAATTTAATATCAAAGTTATGATAAAATTATCTAAAAGTTTTCATTTAGATTCAAATGTTCAAGCGTAATCTTTGTCAGAGATATAGTTTCATTCTGGGAAAAAATAGTTGAATAGATGATTTTCCATTATTCTCAATAGAAAATTCAACATCTTACATTGAAAACCTATCAGAAGGATAATACATAATGAATTATGTTTATGATTAACAGTCTTTTTTTATTCTTTACGCTATTGTACAAGATTATCTTTGTGTTACAACACTTATTTTGAAGCATTCTCCAGTTAATTGTTTCAGTTCTTAATGACATTAAGTTAATAATAGCTTTTTCTTATAATAAGAAAAGCATATTCTTGATTTCAGGATAGAATCAATACTTGACTGGTAACAATAACGGTATAAAAGTTTAACATGACAGAATTAAAAAGTGTAATTATCTTTGTATACAAATAATTCAGCATTGAAATTCTCTTCGAACTCATATCAATCTCGGTCTTTATCATTGATGCATTTGCGAAAAGTTAATCGATATTTCGGGTTAAATTTCTGAATAATTAAAACATTGATGAAGCCAGTAAGAAGAATTTTACGACGATGAATTATTTCAGAATAAATCAACAGAAAACAGGTGCTAGCACAATTTTTATCGAATTAAAATTTGAAAAACGATCTAACTACTGTTGCGAGTTATAGAAAAAAGATCAAATGTTTTGTATAATCGAGTCTTTTGCAAGAGCAATCCATGTGTGAAAATAGTAGTCACTATCTCTAGTAATCAGGCATAAATGGAATTCTTTTAATGTTATTTGATGTAAATATCTCTAATCGTAGAATTTTAGCAGAAAAAAATTCAAACAGTATTCTTCATCGTTTTGAAACGGTCAAGTTGTGAGAACGATCGAATTATTCAGTCTCTTGTAGAATAATCTACTGTTTGTTATAAAAACCAAGAATCAACTGAGCTTTCTATACTCCACTACGAAGAGCATCAATTACGCTTCAAATATCGTGATTAAAATTGCTTTCTTATGTTTTTTTCTAATAAAAAAGTGTGGATATGAGATTCAGCTTTAGGTTTATTCATCCCCACACCATGTTGCCGTCAGGAATACGTCATCATTAGTCCTTATATTCAAAGGTATACGCAATGATTATTTTCTTTCCAGTTTTTCTTTTTCATTCTGGACGCAGTGCAAGCGAAATTATCCTTCCTATTTTTGCAGTGTGCATGACTAAAACAAAGAAAATAATCATTGCGTATATCTTTGATTATAAGGACTAATGATAATGATTTATTGATGTTGACAGCTTTTCTTCTTTATATTATCTTAATGAAAGAATGCCTGTTGTTAATTTACTCTATACAATATCATTTGTTTCAAATTTTCTGGCTATTGCCTTCATTAAATATGCCATATTTTGTTTCTGAATTTTCTTCAAAGGACAAAAAAATTGGTCAATGAATCATTTGAAATATGTGCTGTTTACTAGATTTGCAACTGTTATTCGAATTAATTGGGCAATGATGCATACATCACGCAATAAGCATATCCTTTCTAATTAAAAAATACGTAACTGAAAGTAATATTCATTCTTGTTGACACGGGCAGACAAGTTTTCTCGTAATTGAATGTGCTTCGATCAATTGGTTCTAATCATTTCCAAAGCAGTACAACACAATTCGTATATTGTAGTTTCATTGACGAGTTTGAGGTCGTCGGTACACAATTTTCAAAAGAAAAATTGTATCATGCTGTGCTTGTGATGGCTTTCACAGCCGGTAGCAGATTCAACAAAAACAAACTATTTTACATACAGATGACAACAAAGATTCGATAGTATATGACAATGAAAACTCATTAAGTCGACAACACTTGTGGATCTTTTTCCGAGTGATTTGTGTCAAATAATTGAAAATTGTTGTGTGATTCACTTTCAAACATTGATTCTCATTCCAATCAAGCAGAATGTCTAAGAATTACAAGCCAGACATGTATTTAAATAGAATTTATCTTGAGAGTCATTGGTTTTACAATCACTGTTCAAAAAAAAAGAAACTCTGTTGTTAATTAGAAGTGTGTAAGCCTTTAAAATCAAAAGTTCAATCAAAAAAATCTATTTGATTTTCAAAGTTGATGCACGTTCACGAAATAACGTCGCTGAAATACACGTAGGCTATGTAGTTTCTATTTATTGACATTCATCGACATATTGAAAATTTGAATGAAAAAAACTGTAGAGACAATTCAATACAATAGAGAAAAAAAAATAACCGACAGCTTAGTTTGCTTTTAGATACATTGTATTGACGACACAATTCAAAACTTTTTAATGATTATTACAAATATACACATCGAAGTAATTGGGAAGAATTAACTCGAACCTTAAACATGTCTTTTTTGTACATTATTTATCGATTGTCAATGGATTGTAAAGTTTTTTTCTATGGCATCAGCAACAAAAGAATATAAGCAGCTCTTGGATGACGACAGACGTACGACAAATAGGATTGATGAAGAACAATTCAAAACAAAAAGAAAGACGTCATACATTATAATACTACCATTGTCTTGCAAATTTGCGACAATGCAGTATAGTCTACGATGATTCTGACGTGACGGGTATGTCAATTTGAAATATAAGATGATACATTTATTTTTTCGTTACAAACAGCTGTAATAGGCTGATTTTTTCTTTAAGTCGGAAAAAAAACACATGCAAAATAAACAGAGAGTGGTTTATTAAAACTTGTTAGGTACTCACAAAGATTTTCAGACAAAATTAATTAGTTGCTGTTCTGCAGACCTTCGACATTAGTCTAAGAAATATCTCTTTTTTACGACTCATATCTCCAAGACGAGAAATAATAATATTTTTCTTTTTTTATGAGGGTAAAGAGCACTGACTGATGCCGTCAATTATACAGACAAAGAGTTTTGTAGGTATTGTAATATTGCAGTAATGAAAGAATAACTCTGAATTTTCTTCAAATTCGTAACTTCTGAATATGTAGTGAACTAGGATCATTTAGTGCTCGTCTACTCCGTAAAGCTTAATAGATTTAAACATTTCTAATCGTTTAGTCGATGTCACATAGCGTTACATCTGGGTGTAGATTTATAAAAGAGACAAATCTCCCTAGTTTTAATACAATACAAATATATCAGAATACCTTTGATATTCCGTCATGACGCTGACAAGTCCTTGCCTGCTTCTGTCCTAGGTGTGAGGCAGTGGAGAGTTTGTATTTTAGCTGAATGCATAGAGAGACGAATATCCGATTGGTCAGCACCTGATCTGCAATTTTCTAAGATGGTTGATATTCTTTGAGTGCAGTTAGAACGAAGATCATTCCTCTGTAGTTTATCAAATTTGTAGCTTGCTCAGAGGTGTACTTATATTTCACATAACAAACCGCAATGCTATGCCATTGAAACGCAAGAATAGAAATTATTTTATTGCCGAAGATTTCGATCTTGTGTAGGCAGAAACTACAATAGTAGAAGTTTCATAAACATGCATGGCAAGCAAATATTCTCTATTCGAACATATCTTGATATTGTTTAATTTTGATCACTTTTGAAAGTATATCTTATTATCGATTGTGTATTTGTTATCATTATGCAAGCAACACGTCAATCATAAAAAATGAATCTGTTACAATCAAAAATATTTGCGAACGAAAAGCATCGTTTCTCTGGTTGTTAATAGTTTGTACAGCATAAATCATATAGGATTTAATCATTCGATGTTGTCTTTTGAATGACTTGACTGGCTAATGCAAATTGAAAGAAAAATTTTTATAGAATCGCAATCGAAAATAAGATTTATTACGACATAGAAAAGGAGAAAGTGTTAACCCTTAAAAGCCGAATGTCCCTTCCAAGGGACATTTGAAAAAACTCCATAGGAGACGTAAAAAAATCGTTGAGGCATGGACCAATATTTTTTTGGACTTTGATGACCTAATAGAGTATAGAGTGAAAAAGAAATTTCTTAAAATCGACTGTCAGGGGACGCAGCAGGTTTTGGAAAATGCATGAATTTTTTAAATGCAATTTTGTATTTTGCAATGTATGCCTTTTCGTAAATATAGCGTGAATTAGCGTGAATTTTGGCTTTTCTGAAAGGCACAAACGCAAACTACCGAATGAAACTGTTCCCTAAATTTTTAAGTTACCTGTTGATACATAGTGATAGCATGAAGAAAATGTCCCTTGGAAGGGACATTCGGTCTTAACGGGCCGAAAAGTTTGAGCGAGACTTACATTGAAACCGATAGTGTGTAAATTTTGAAAAATTGTAAAATATTGCTAGAATTAGTTTCTTGAGTAATAAGAAACATATAAATAGAGGTATTTTAAAGAAAAAATTGCTTTTACATAAATTGATAACAGTGAAAAATTTTGGACCGTTACGACCGAATGTCCCTTCCAAGGGACATTTTATATCTCCGTAAGAAAAAATTTTTTTTTTGTTTTTATTATCAATGATTCTTATTGAGATACTACACCTTCTGTTTTACCGAATAATTTGTTCAAATTGCGACGATAAGGCCTTCCGGCTTTTAAGGGTTAACTGTGGAATATAATTAATGAAAACTAATTAAAAATAACTCATAATTCGATTGGATTTCTCGGTATGAAACATATTTTTTCAATCGAAGAATTCAATATTTCGCTATACTCAATAAATGAATATCTGTGAAAGTAGTTTGCAAGAATAAGAACGAAAATTTATAGTCATTCTACGCTCATTTCTCATCATTTATTGATTCGTTTTTGTGTTAATCTTGGCTCCATCTGCATGAGAGCATCATCAATAATGAGAGAGCGATTAAACAATAAAAAAAGCGTCGTAATATAGGGTTGATGATGATGAAGACCGGAGATAAAAATGAATGTCATATAAAGACGGGACTTGATCCTCTGCTGTGATTCACATATATTTCGTCTATATTTGAAATCAATAAGTTCTCACAGCAAAGACAATAGCATTTCGACTGTCTATCAGACCTTGCTCTCTCGAGTCTATATTTTTGAGAACAATGTATAAAGTATTTAATATATTTTTCAGGTTACAATTCATTGAAATATTGTCAACTCTTTCTCGCATTTGCTCGAACAATTTTAATAAGCATGAAATTATTGTTTTTGTTTCTCTGTATGTCTCAAGTAACAGCATTTCAAACGATGTCCCAATTTTTTCAAGCCCCTTCATTTCTATTCACTGTTTTTTCCTGCTTTGTGTTGAGCCAGACAAATAATCCAAAACGAGCCGTCGAGTGTAACGAAAAACGTTGTATTTTACAAGAGTTTTTCGATATTTCAGATTGTTGCCCAGTGTAATACTTTTAACTTGTTCTCTAAATAATCTCTTTCGTTTCAATCATGGCCTGGACTTACTGGGGTTGGGTTTTTTGTAATGTTTTCATCAGCGCTGGTGTATTTTCATCTACTTTACTGATCATGTGTTTTCTGCTGTGGCGCTTCGATAGTTTATTCTTCAGTATTGTGGCTAAACTTTTCAATATTGAACGTTGTATAATTAATGTACATCACACTATTATTCGAAGAAATTCCGAAATAGCTCTTTTAAGTGATAATGTGACGGAAGGTTGTGGTTTTGTTACAAAACTTGGTAGCTGTTGTGGAAACTGTATTAATGAAGGTTTAAAAATAACGAACGGTATGGTCTCTGGAGTGCAACGAATTCAGCCAATCACCGACGACATAGTCAGAGACGTTAATTTGACACCTGTCAAGAATAAACTAGAAAATGACTTAACATCGACCCTAAATAAAGTAAACAATGATTTAACATTGATCCATGATAATGTAAAAACTGATTTAACATCCGTTCAGGATAAAGTAAAGAATGATATAACAGTTGCCCAGGAAAAAGTAAAAAATCATTTAACATTTGCAACAAATAAAAAAAATGATCTGAAGAACCATGACATAGATCAGGAAGGTCTGAAACCAGTATTGATACCTGTGTCAGATTACCTGCCCAGCGATAATACTATGCTGCAGATCAGACCTATTACCATGAGTATGAGCAACCAACCAGAGCGATCAGCAAATGCAACATCATTAACCGCAAGTAACAGGAAAGAAAGCATCTCGCGAACAAATCCGTCACATCCTGAGTATGAACGAGAAATATTGAACTTGTACGGCAAGTTTCTTACTTTAAATAAAAAAAGGAATAAATTTATAATAATGATCATAACCACGATTGTCATCTCATCTGTCGTTCTTAGTTTTTTCAACGCCTGTTTTCTGGCTACCACAACTGTCTATCGAGACAGTCCATGTCCTTATTATGGTCTAATGGAATGTTTCTATGGTTCTAACTTTACATACTTTTCATGTCAATCTGGTAGTACTGTCAATTTTTCATTAGACGTTAATAGTGGTACGTGCTTTCGTTGGACTGTGCGCGATATGACAATATCGGATTTCACAACACAAATTGGCGTTAGTGCTGGTTTATTGACTGCTTTTGGCTCTATTGTTCAAAGCATCCTACGTCTATTACTCCTTGCATTTCAACCTCGCTTTGGAGTAGCAGCTGGTATAGGTCGTATCATGCTAAAAACTGTCGGCATAAATAAAATCACCCAATCAACTTGCTGCTGTAACTTTAAACTACCTTGTCAGTGCAGAAATTTTCATCCAAGTTGGTATCAACGTCCATCTCTCGTTGTAATGTTTTTCATAATCTATCTTTTACTACCAGCGGGCTTCATCGGTGCCATTGCTCTCCTATTGCAGTACCACTTGAGCTTAACAGCTTTAACCTATACTATTCTTATCACATTGGTATTGATCTGTGTCGCTGCTCTAATATGGGTATTATTAGAGGACGATGAATATGTCAGAAGTTTACCAGGTGGATGGGATATTATTTTGTCCAACAAAAAATCTCAAACAGGTCATCAATAATTTATCGTAACAAGCACTAACTTATGCAAATAATTATTTCAAAAACTAACGCTTATGCTTGTCATACTTTATTTAAAATACAAGTTTCATCGAGTACAATAGATTTGATTGATCAACTTTATATGAATTATGCTCGCTTTTTAGGATAAAAACAGAATCTACTTTTCTTATTTTTTAGTTATCTATGTCCAGATATGATCATTCACGGTCAAATATAGTACATAAATGGGTCGTATTTTGCCGTTACCTTGAACCATGCTATCTGGTTTATGAATGACAATGGTGTTATCATGAAATATGGCATATTGATGACCATAAATATGAAAAGTAAAGCAGAGTATAACAAATAATTATGGCGAAAATACGAATATATGTAACCAGTGTACTTGGTAGCTATGATATAGTTTCAGTTTTTTAGAGACTAAAACTTTCTTATCTGCTTCAATCATACTCGGCTCCCTTTAGGACTTACTATTGTTGTTGAAAGACACTCATAGTAGCTCTCGACTATTTGTAGACATAGCTGTCGTTTGATTGAAGTCACGACAAGAAGAATGTAGAGAAGAACATCACAAAAAACAAAAAAGAAAATAGTTCAGTATCAAAGACAGTGGTCTTTTAGAAAAGATGCTTAATTCTTCGTGACAATTAAGACGAACATATTCGAATTATAAAATAAACAGCTTACTTTTTTTTTGACTCCAACACTGACTCAATCAATCGACTTATTGATAAAAACAATGATTTCTCTCAGTTATTGCGCTGTTTGTATCAATTTAAATGCCATCACTATATATGCAGTTTGCTCTATCAATTATTTAATAAGGTAGTCTATGCGAACTGATGTTATACGTGATCGTATAGAATGGACATAAAGAAAAAGTAATCCTTTTTCAATTAGACAAAAACAATAAAATTTCGCTCTATAAAACTATCTGTTGAACTCCTAGATTCTGAACACAATGTTAGTCAATGGCTACTAGAGATTTACTATTATTCAATAGCAAATATCTTTTATATATTCTGAATCTGAAAGCAGCAGATGACCACTTCACATGTAGCCGAATAATGCTGCAATCACATGATAATGCAGCCTATTCCATGAATTTGAATGCATTATTTGCAAACTATATGTATTAAAACGCATGACATAAGCTGCATTATTTTCATAGTAACTACATGGATTGCTGCCTGGAATATTTTGGCATCAATCCAGCTGGAAGATGCTGTCAGAACGATGATTCTATTAGAGACTATTGTTTTATGAATCTAAAAGATTGCTTCTATAAAAGGATATGTAATCGATGAGAAAGCTAGAAACTAGCACAAGTAAACGATATTCCTGATCTTTAGGATTATTTAGTCAACAGCAACAATATACAGTTTGCGAAAGTTTTTGATACAATATACAATTTAAACGGTAAATTTTATTGAATAGCTTTTAAAATACATAAAAATACTTGTTTTATTGATTCAAATAATTTGGGTGATAGATGGGGCATTTGTGTACAGAGACCAGTTGTGCCAAGTTTTTTTATTCCCCACGTCTTTACTGTGTCGGTGTCTGATGCATATACTTTATTTTAGTTACTGTTATAAGACTTAATCAATGAGTATGTTCAAAGATACAGAAGAAAAGTTACACTTCACTTTGTGATGATGATTTGCTTGTCAAACGAGAGTGTACTTTATATAAGTTTCGATTAAATACTCGAACACAAGTACTTCGAGAAAGTTTTGTATTGGATTCCATAAAGAGATTGAATTGAGTTCTGATGTTTTTATGTAATAATTTTTTCGTACATCGTTCTAAATGGGAAAGAGACTACTTGATACAGTACATATACCAGATGTCTAAATTAAACATTCTTTTTAAATGATAGAGTATTTTTAATAATTGACTATAATATTAAATAGCAAGTACAACTCGAAAGGAGGATGTGCGTGAGTGTCCATTGTGTATGTTATGTTGCCAATGCTTCTGTCAGATACTTGATAACTCTCTAATTCCGTTCTCTAATGTTATAGTAGTTTATTGAAGCTCCGAGCTAGCATTACAGCTAATCATACGTATAGAAATCTATCTACTCATGAGTCTATAGATAGATAGTTAGGTAACTAGATTCATACTTTTATTTATTTATCTGTCTTCGTATCGATGCATCTATGGTTCCATCGATTTATATATTTTTCTTTGTATGTGTGTTTCTATCTTATTGCTCTTTCTTAGATAAATAGGTAGGTATATGGTACTTGAGACTAAATCTCAGTAATAATATCACTAAAGTTTGTCATGTATCGTACTTATCAAGTTGCCTCTTGACTTTTGAGGATCAATTTGTCTTTTAGATTATCTCTTTCTTTAACTACTCTCTTTTTAACGAACATTAACTCGATCAGTTATGGGAAACAGCGGAATCAAGCAGGATCACACCTACAAAGAACTTGAAAAAAAAGGTTCAATTATTAATTTTGTTTTTATACTTTTATGAATTTCTTTTGATATATAGAGCTTGAGGAACTTAAAAAGAAAACTACATTTAGTGAGAAGGGTAATTATCAAATGTTTTAGAGAAATTTATCTATTTAATTTTTCATATTATTTAGAAATTCGAGAATGGTACGCAGTAAGTAACTGTGCGCTTTGAAATGTTCATTTTATTAATATTTTCTCGCTTTCTTCTTCTCAAGGGTTTTATGCATGATTGTCCAGACGGTGAGCTCGACAAGAAAACATTTACTCGTATCTTCAAACAATTTTATCTACACGATGATAATAAAGCGGATTCATTCTGCAAGTATGATTATACTTATGACATATGTATATCTTGTTATTTTATTCTATTGATAAAGCTATGTATTTGAAATGTTTGATGAAGATGGTAATAAGACGATGAGCTTCAAGGAATTTCTTCTGGCTATTTGTCCTTCAACCCAAGGTGAATTGAAAAAACGATTGGAACTCGTCTTCGATATGTAATCGAGATGATTATGTCATATTTTGATGAAACTAAGACTGCTTTCATTAGGTACAATGTTTCAGGCGATACGGATATAGATGAGGAAGAATTGGCTAGTTTTATTATGATCATGGTAAAAAAACAAAGCAGCATTTTTTTCTCAGTCTTAATTTATTTGACGGATCATTTCTTTTTAGTACGATCTTGTCGGTGAAACCAATCGTACAGGTGATCGCGACCCGAACAAGCTCGCCATGAAAATTATTGGAACACTCGATAAAAACGGTGATGGAAAATTGTCTAGAACTGAGTTCATTGCTGAGTATGTATACATTTGCAACTTTTTCTTTCTCATCTCATATTTTTTGCTAGATGTGAAAATGATAAGAGCGTTATTCATATGACGTTCCCATACATTAAACGACAATCGCAGAACGACGACAACACTTCGTTTTCTTGAAAGTTTAAATGTGACTGAATATAAGACAAAGAGCAACATTCACAACTATCCAAGCACGATAAATTTTATCGATTTGAATATTATAACACACTGTATTACCGTATCACATAAATATAATATTACAAAGTAAACCGAGCTAAAATTTGAGTAGAATACTATGAGCAAAATGTACAAACACGTACTATTTTCTCATTAGTGTTTAATATGAATAAAAAATTAAAATTTTTATAATAGCATTGTGCTGACTAAGGGTCCTTTGAAAACTTTGTTCAAAAATTTAAAACGAGCTTTCGTTTAATAATTTAGGATGAGACATCAATTAGCTGACAAGGGAAAATTCCCAGGTGCCGGAGCGCTTTTCAGCTGGGATTCCGCGCATCTTCTAGCCCATAGTGGGCTGTGTCTATAGTAAAAAAAAGTTCAGGTTTCTGGCTTGTTTTTTAGGCGATAGAGCATTTTTATTATTACAACTATAAGAGTTATCTTATCAGCAAAAAAGTAATATGTTAACCAATACTCATTGAAACGAATTGAGATTTTTCTCATATATAGTTGTACTCATGTGGGATATAATGTGAAAGTTTGAGCTCAAACAACCTTGAGAAGATTCAGTTATAAATTTTAGACAATATTAATGTCGTTCTATATGTCATTATATATAGTACATGTATATATAACCATAACATATGACAAAGTGTAGAACTTAAGATGGATCTTAATGTTTTAAAGAAGATAGTATTCTCAAACAATGCATTCGCATTTGTTAGTTAATATGAAACAATAGAAATTAATATGAGGGTCGATTTTATTATTCGAAATTTTGAATTGACAAAATCAAATACTTTGTAGTATTCTGATTATGTATAGAAAAATAAATAATTATTATTTTTTGAAATGGTTATTCGATAAGTTTGAAGAAAATTGTGTTATGATGTTTATATTTACAAAAGTTATTTTCTGATTTTTATTTAAATTTCTATGAAATGGTGTTTAATTTTGACGAAAAATTGTAACATTCGATTGAAAAAGCATTGATTTCTCTTTCAACAAATCCTCTCGATAACACTATTCGTTAGACATATGTTATTTATCGATAACAGAAAGGCGCGTGTTTTCTGTTCTTTTCGTTAAAATTCCAAACATTATGTGGCAAGAAGGTCAAGAAGAAGACGAAGATTTGTTTGATGATATATCAGAAAATTTTGTTTTATGTGCTTTACATCAAGGTGTGAATTAAATATCTCATTTCTTTTTCTAATCATTCAAAATTTGATTTTCTATTGTTCTTTTAGCTAAAATTTTACGTGAACGATGGAAATTTTGGTCTGGTTCAGTACCTGCTGATGTTAGTGTAAGTTTAATTATAGATTATTGTTGAGTTGGTTTTATTTTCTTTTTGTGAAAAGGTTCGTTTACATCGATTAGAATCACTTTTATCATTAAATGAAGATAGTCGACACCAAAGATCAATATCAACAAATGTTCAACATAATACAGAATGGAAAAAAACATCTTCAAAAAATCATCAAATAGATATTTCATTGAACATGTCTGCAATTCCTTTACAACAATTATCAAAAATACATTCATCTCAATCTTTTATTGCTGAAATACAACATTCTTCATCAATTAATAAATATTTCATTGAACGAATCCAACCAAAACATAATATTGTTATACAAGGTGTAAGTAAATTTTTCATTATTTTAATAAGAATAATTTTAAAAAGTGTTTCTTTTTTTTTATTAGCCTGATATTCGACGAATAGTTGTACAAAAACGTCGTATTCATTTCTGGTGTTGTCATTAGATATTTTTCTATGTTTTATTTGCATTTGTTTAGAAATAATAAATTGAAAAAATTAGATACAGGATGTAAAATAACTCGTGTTTTCTTTTTAGAATACTCTTTTTTCAGATTTTGTCATGTTGTCCAAGACTGATATTTATAATGCAAGTGTGGGTGTGAGTTTGAGTCTGACTGTTTTTTAAGACAACATCAACACTCACACCCACGCCCAAAAAAAAGGAATTTTTCGTTTCCTTTGAAAAAAAAGATCTTTTCGTAGTGTCGCAAATCGATCACACGAAATTTCGCTCATTTCGAAAGCAAAAAGTCCATATATAAAATAAACTGTTCTTGGTAATTTGTAGAGCTTCTCACACGGCATCTTGCGTTATATTTTATGTTTTTAAGCAAACGTATTAGGCTATAGAAAAATGTAATGAGCAGAAATGAATAATCTTTTCACAGCGTCAAAAAATGAGAGCACAGTATTTTGATTTTTTTGACAACAAAAAGTACATAAGTAAAATAAGGTTTCCTTTGTAAATGGTGAAGCTTTTTATGCTGCATCGTGTGGTATATTTTGTTTCTTAATGAAACGTATTGAGAGATTAAAATACGAAAGACAGAAACCGACCATTCATTATTGATCACTCGTTATAATGACCCATACCAAAATTCGAAAGCAAAAATATATTGTCTATCTTTGACTTCAATATTGATTTTAGAGAAATCTTCTAAGTCCGGTCTACTTAGGAAGGAAATAATAATATAGGTGACAATCCGCATTCAGTAACTGTCGCAATTATTTAACCAGCAAGTAGTCTTTTCTTTTCCTTCATGTTTCAACAGGTATACGAATTCGGACAGTTTGATTTTCGTTGTATTGTAGTCCATAATGTATAGCATAGATACAGAAAATGTCAAGTCAGCTCATTAATATTTGAAGATCTCATTTAGAATACATTTTCAGACATGCTGTCTCTTATCTTCCTAAAATTATTCAGTTACTTGTTTTCCTGATCTACTGCACGATCATTTAACGTTAAGATTATCTTCATGGAAAATTAGAAAAGATCAAATTGAGCTCTAATGTTAAATACTTTTGATTGTAACTTCATTCAATGATGGATTTAAACACATGGATTTTTGAATGCGTACCAGGAACTTGTCAACCATAGGATGATAAGAGACATTTTTTAGAGTAACATACCAACGATTTTAATGATTTATATAGCATCAAAAAGAGTATAAAAACTGCATCAGATAATGTATCTTGACAGATATTTTATGCTGAAAAATTGCGTTAGAGAATTTCTGTGTATATACGAATCATATCCAAATGATTCATTTGATGAATCGTATACTTCTTTTTATGTATCAACATAGACATTAAGATATGTTTCTCAATCACATCTGTTTGTCAAAAATCGAGTTTCTCTACAAAATTGTATAACTTATAATCAAAATAGACTGCAGCTTATCGAGTTACACTATTTAATTTTCTCATTAATACCATGAATACAAGACGTACCATTCTTTCGACAATAGCTGGGGATCTTATTTCACCAAATAAAAGCATGTAGAAGAAAAATGAAGTAGTGATCCGAACAGTATATTCTGTCGACTGTGATATCGCAACTTAGCTTAATTTTTATTTTGTGAAATACGAGCCTAGGTTGTTATTTAGAGAATGATACGAGATATATTGACTGTATTTATAAGAAATCTAAATAGTGTAACTTGATAAGATGCCAACCATTTTGATTATAATTTAAACGATCTTGTAGAGAAAAAAAGATTCTTGACAAACATATGTGATTGAGAAAAATGTTTTCATATCTCCGTTGATACATAAAAGAAAATATACAAGTGATCATATGCAGCATTTCTATATGATTTGTATTACAGGTAAGCAAAAATTAAGTGAAGACGTCTAACATGACATGTTTAGTCTGAAGTCTCTTGTATCCGATAAGAAGTGGTCATCTTTAGAAGGAATGCATTCAACTACATCTAGACTAATCCAGAACTTGCTCTCACATTGGCATATCTAGTCTATTTTGTCTGTTGATTCTTCTCAGGCTCTTCAGCAGAACAAACAAGCCAGAAAGAAAAGAGGCGGAAGATGAATTCGAACATTCGATCAAATAATAGTCGACGCCTAACGGATATTCTAGTAGTAAACTACGACATAATCATAGAGTAGCATCGAGTTCAATAGGTTAGAGAGACTAGTGACGCTTGTAGGTTTTGTATGAAATAAAAGTTAATTAGAGAAAAATAACTTGACTGGTCTGAAATAATTTTAACTGTTTGAGGACACCGGTATATACGTTCTACCATCAATTTTCAAGTGAAGAAAATGTTTGCTCTCCATTGAGCCAGAGGTGGAACCGGTCCCGACTTTTGCCAGTTCATCATTACAAAATTGTTGCTTTCACCCAAGAATTTTCTCTACAGAAAACGGCTTTTTTATGATATTTTCAAGTCAGAAGAATGTATTTGCAAAAAAACCCAATAGATATCTTGTCTTCAACTTGACTATAAACGATTGATTGTTCTCTTTATATTTCTATCGATTTCTTTCTCGTATATCACTCAATTTAATCTTGATCAAATAATGTATTCTCTTGTTCTATTTAGGCAGCTGCCTGAATCAAGAAAAATAAATATTTACGTGTTTGTGTTAGATTTATTCTAAGCTTGCCTTTTTTTCTTTTTTGAAATTAAGATGAAAAACAGATTTGATCTGAATAGCTAATTTATATCGATGTTGGGCTCGGCAAGTCGATGCACCCTGCTATAAAATATGAAGGGAGAGTTCTATTTCCAATTTTTATTTCCAGTTCGGATTAGGAGTGGCGATTTGCTGTTAATTTAAATTCAAAATAAATAAAACTTTAAAATTTATTTAAAATTCAAAATTTCTTAAAATTTATTTTTGGATTTATAAATTTTTCGTAAATGTAAATTGATCACCCCTAGTTCAGATTTCTGCATGTGAATATTCAATTCCCCCTTCACCAACATTTTATGTGACCAGATACTTTTATAGTCGGTTATTTTCGCCGGATTTTTGCCAGTTTGGCTGTAAAATTCGTCCGGCCGGTTGCTGGTCGGACCGGATCGGACAGAAAAAACCTGTCCGGTTCCAGCTCTGCATTGAGCTATTATGATCTGTAAGGTAATAGATCGTCCTATCTCCCATTGCATGCATTTGTTTTCTCTCTTTCTCCAAAATCTACAATTTCATCCTACATTCACACTTGCACCTAAATTTTGCGAAACCTTGAAAGTAGATCAATACAAGTCTATTGTATAAATAAAAAAATGAATAATAACTAGTAAATTTTATATCAATGTACAGATCAATTGTTATTATGTTTGTCATTTCTTTTTTAGTGAAACGACAATGAGAAAGAGTTTTCAAAACTAATTATGGTATCAGGAGTTTATTACATATTTTCTGAATACAGTTCCTTCTATTTATTTGACCAGATGCTTATGAACTAATTTTAAATTTTTTCTAGTTCACGCCAAAAGATGCTATTGAACATCTTTCTGAAGAATAAACATTTGGTACTTGATTATATTAAAACTATAAAAGTATATTGAAGCGTAAAAATGCACATAAATATACTAAGTACGCTGTTTACGATTTAACGAAAGTTGCCTGTTTATGTCCTTTAAAATTTATAGATTGTAAAAGCAAAAAAGAAGAATTTTATTTAAAAAATTTATTTCTATATCTTTGTATGATTCTTTCACGTTATATTAAGCATAAATTTTGAAAATTTTAATTTCAAAATGAATTTAAACTAGGTCTATGAAAATTTCATATCAATTTCAGGATCTTAAGAACTGATGCCACTAGACATATCATTTTAATCCACCTATAAGATGTATAATTACTCTGTTCCAGGTCGTGTTTCTGAGCAGAGATGTCCATCGCGGCGCTGCCGCTGCCGCTGCCGCGGTGGCGGCGCGGCAGCGGCAGGTTTTTAAAAAAAATCACCGCGGCAGCGGCGCGGTAGCGGCAGATTTTTTTAAAAGTCATCGCGGCAGCGGCGCGGTAGCGGTAGGTTTTTTAAAAAGCCATCGCGGCAGCGGCAGGATTTTTTTGGAGGACATTGAAAAACTGTATGAATTTAATAGAATTTCAGGATTTACAAAT
>CAJNOP010000513.1:70096-152106 GCA_905250075.1 Rotaria sp. Silwood1
TCGAACAACGCAACATCTTATCATAAAGTATTTATTTGATTAGCATATCTGATGCAGATGTTTATGCGTTTTCTAAGGATATCTCAAAACATCGAAACAGGAGAGACATTATCATAAAAAAGCGTTTTTTATGACTTTTTTTTGTCTAATATTTGAGATCCGAGCCCCAAACCACTATTTTTTATTCATTGTAATCTACGAAATCTTCCGTAAAAACTGGTCACCGTATAAAGCATCATTCACTCTTTCAAATGGCATGCCATGAAGAAAACTTTATATTAAACGAAGCGTACAGAGACTTAGAAAAATAACCTGTTGAATAACTTTGGCAGGGTGGAAAAGGCATACTTCGATTGTTTCATGAATAAAATCTCAATAGAGAGAGAGATCGACCTAGAATTTTTCTTGATAACTGTCCAAGTGACGAGCTATGATTTGATGAAAAGTAGATTATTCTAACTCATCCAGTTTTTGAAATACAAACAAAACAAAAAACTAACTTCCCATAAAATTAGAGATAAAGATTTGTTCAAGACATTTCCAAAGATACTTGGTTTAGGTCTAATCAATGTTTTATATAAAGTTTTGGATCCTCAGCAGAGTAGAATGGATCTACGCTCTTTTATAGTGACTTTTGATAGCATTTCATGATGAATTGTACTTGTTTAAGCTTCTTTTCTGGTCTATTTGCAGCACAACAATAAAAGGATGGCATCCACATCGTCTTCTGGCACTGGTTTAGTCAGCATTACAGTTCAAATGTCTTCGAAAGGAAGCGACACGACAGTCGATTTAAACAATATCCCGTTGTCAATGACAGTCGGTGAGTTAAAAACAAAACTGAATGTAGGACCAAACTCACGCTTTGGACGTTTAAATCAGTTTGAAAATTGGGATAATCGACGTTCACTGTCGGACTATTTTGTCGAAACTGGTGAATCATTTGACTGTGTCATACAATCTGTCATGGAAGATGCACAACGATCTTTCGATGATTATGATGAATGGTTATTGGCTAATAGAAAATGAGCCAAATAACACGTTCAAGAGCTATTATGCTCAAAAAAACTTCCTTACCATTTGATATTTAAAATGTTCTGCTATAAGCTTTTTCGCTTCGAATAAAATATTTAGCTAAAGCTTTTGTGTTCGTGTGCTTCAATTAGACAATACGAATCCATGCTGATTTGACGTTTAATACCTTTTTTATTCGAATAACATTTAATTTCGACAAAGAGAATATATAAAAAAGCAGTTCATAAAAAAGTTTTAGGAATCGACGATATGATCTACATTTTGAATATATATGGATGTGGCCAACCGACATGATACCCCAATTCAGAGATGGAACCGGTCTAGTTTTTTCCAGACTGGTACCGGTACTGGTCCAAAAAGATCAGACCAGATCGGACCGACCGGTCTAGACCGACAAAACTGACGTATCAATAATACATCGATTCTTACAGTGAAACTTCTTTTTAATGTATCTCTCGCAAGTTACAAACTTAGCTGATGATTCAGAAATATCATAACAATTGCATCGTGATGCTGTTGTTCAATACGACAGAGATGGAACTGGTCCACTTTTTCCGGATCCACACTGGTACTGGTCTGAAGATATCAGACCGGGCCGAAGCGGCCGGTATACCGGCCTACCGGTAAAAGCTGGTCTAACCGGTTTACCGGCCGAAACTGATTTACCCGTAAAAGTTGATCTGGTCGGTCTACCGGTCAAAACTAGCCTACCGGTACTAAACAGGATGCTGATGATACGCCATTTTATAAGACAAAATCCGACCTACGGACAAAATATCGATCTATAGACAAGATACTGAGACTTGAAATGAACCGTATTTCATAGTGAATTCGCTTGCGAGTTACTTTCGTACTTTTACGCATACTGGCATAATGTTTCACCGTTGATAACAATAGTCTCACTAGCTAGCATTCCGAAAAATGTTTGTTAAATAAATTCCCGCGTGATCAGTGGGTCTAGTCTTGGTGCCAGTGATTTTTTCATATGAATATCATCATAAAGCAGGAAAGTGAAAAATATAGACCGGTATAAGACGGTTTCGACCGATCAGACCTGTCGGACCGGTTTAGACCGGTCGATCCAAAATCCAGTCTGGTATCGGGCCGGATCGAACCCGACCGGACCGACCGGTTACCGGTTTCATCTCTGCCACAATTTCTATTTGCTTGTGTACCTTCGATCCGATATCAGAAAAACGTGATTTTTTTTACTGATGATAGTACTCATATAATGCTAATGATCTATTATTGTTTGAGCTCTATATCTTACTATGAAGAGAGGATGTGGGTGTGGTTATGTGTAGGTGGGTGTGCTTATCGTTCTTCTTTTTTTAAACACCCACATCCACATCCACATTCACACCCACACCCACACCCACCCACAGCCACACCCCACAGCCACACCCACAGCCACACCCACATCCACACCCACCCACAGCCACACCCCACAGCCACAGTCTCCCACAGCCACACCCCACAGCCACACCGCACACCCATACTCACCCACAGCCACATCCCACAGCCACCCACAGCCACATCCCACAGCCATACCCCACACCCACACCCCACAGCCACCCACAGCCACATCCCACAGCCACACCCCACACCCACACCCCACACCCACCCACAACCATACCCCACACCCACACCCACACCCACCCACAACCATACCCCACACCCACACCCACCTACAGCCACACCCCACAGCCACACTCACCCACACTCACAGCCACATCCAGAATCGATATTTTGAGACTCTATCCCAATTTGAAATATGTTATCGAGGACGATGACCATGAATATGAACTCCATTTTCCTGGAAACCTTACTACACAGTCATGAATCAATAGAAGTCGAAATTTTCGGAAAACTGACTTGCTATGGGTGAATTGGGATAGGAATTCCAAGTCTGAGTATGGGTGTGGATGTACCACTAATCTTCAACCAGACACAGACCTATACCAATATCTATACCCACACGCATCTAGACAGACTCACACGCACATTTAGAATAAAACTGTAGCAAAGTATCTTTTCACATTACTCGGTAGGCTCCTTCGATAACACTTCCATTGAGATCAAATATCGTACGCCATTAATTGCATTATTTTCGCAGAAAATATTGTAGCATCTGTTCTAAGACTTGGCATCGGTTGGAGTCAAATTACAGAGCTCAGGTGTGTGCGATATTATTAAAACAAAATTGCATTTTTTTCATTTTCGTATTTGATGAAGCTTAGTTGCATATTATTTTTCATCAAAACAATCTATTAGGCTCTTGCTATATAATACTATCCCCTCTCACCACATTTTTCAAGCTTCACTAAAAAGCAATAGCCTGCAGGTAGGTTGTAACACAACTAGCAACGATGCAACAATATTGGTTTATTATATACATCGCCATTGCGATTACAGCGGCCAATGGTCACACACGAGATCTACGCGTCGAAATAACTCCGATGCAATCAAGATTTGCTGCAACACAAAAAGTAAACATCCTCCTAAAGTACACCAACACTGGCAGTGAGCCGATGGCTATTTACAATTGGTACTTGCCTGAGAAGGAACTATGTGATCCAATCTTTGAAGTGACTCGAAATGGAGAGCGTGTCGAATATGTTGGTCCACTGTTCAAGCGACGCGCACCAACGGTTGATGATTTGATCTACTTGGCATCGAACATGACCCTGAGCACTCTCATGGAGCTGTCATCAGTATATAATATGACTGAGACAGGCAACTATATGGTGCAATACAAAATGAATGCTGACCAAGTGCTGGCTACAATGGACAATACGTTCAAGTATAAAATCCCGCCATCATATGATGGTGAAGAGTCTGTATTACAGTCAGCTACTATTATGGTATTTGTTGCGGGTCGTCGAAATCTACTGATCGAACAAGCTATCGAGGCCAGCACACAGCCGAGAGCACTCACACCCACCTTTCTTAGTTGTACGGCCGATCGATCCAGCGCCGTTAGAAGCGCGATCACTGCAGCTGAAAACTATGCTAACGGCGCCGTTCAGCATTTGAACAGCGGGTCATCGGGCACGGCACGTTACACCACTTGGTTCGGTAAATATTCGTCCAACAATTGGCTCACATTAAAGTCACACTTCTCAAAAATTCAAAGTGCGTTGCAAACCAAGTCGCTGGTATTCGACTGTTCGTGCCCGGCTGGAAGTGCCAATACATACGCCTATGTTTATCCAAACCAGCACTATAAAATATTCCTTTGCAATACGTACTGGACGGCGCCAATGACCGGTACTGACAGCAAGGGTGGCACGATTATTCACGAACTAGCTCATTTCACAGTAGTAGCCGATACGGATGATCACGCATATGGTCAAAGCAAGGCCCAACTTTTGGCACAAAGCAGTCCAGCTAAAGCACTCATGAACTCTGACAACCTCCAATATTTCGCCGAAAATAACCCACAATTGTATTGACATTTTTCATTTGATCTTCTTTTTATTTTAACTATGACTAATTCATTTCTAAATGGTCATACAATGATAAAGAAGGAAAGAGTAGAATTCTCATAAAAACATGTTTTAATGATGTAAGAGAATTAAGCAACCAATTCGAATTTGTTTTAAAAATGATTCACCCCATTGACTGATTCTACTCAGAAATGCAATGAAACAAATACAGCTCGACGATCTCTATCAAACGCTGTCTTTAAACGTTTCAGGGTGTGGGTCTGAGTAAAGATTTAGCTCGGGTGTGAGTGTGTGACTGTAGCTGTTCCATTGCCCATCCAATCCCACGTCCACCCACATCCACACTCTCCCAATCCGAACCATCAAAGAAAAATCTACAAAACTAGGCAAGCCTCAGAGTTTTAGGTTTAGTTATTTAAGACTCATAGGTATTCTAATTATACTCATAAAATTAAAAACTATTCCTGATATATATACATGCTTATGGTTAATTGAACATATGCCAAGAATATAACTTAAAAGTTTATTATTTTTTGAATGAATTATCAGAAAGCTTTGATGAAGTTTCTAGAATGCATCGGAAATAATTATCTATCTCATTTGAATATCTTCCATGATTTTTTTTCGTATATTTCTTTCTTTCTGATTTATTCAAATTATTGAATAAAATCTTCTGCATGTATAATATTTTAGAGTATTATTTTTCATGGCATTAAAATAGAGTGACTTTTATCATGTTTTCAAATGTTGCGAATATAATCGTTGATTAATGGTGAGATTTCAAGAATATGACATAGTCAATATTAAGTTTACAAAATAAACCAAGTTTTCTTTTTATTTACAGTAGTGAACAAAAGTCCCAGCCCTAGGGGAAAACTATCTAACTAAGGCTTGTTTGCTTTGAAACTTGTAGTGAAGTAAGGACTTAGCGAATCCTGATCGCAGGCAAAAGTTCGAGTCCTGTCTCTTTACTGAGGCTGAAATATCAGGTCAACACCAAGCATTTTTGTCTCCATATTTTTTTCGAAATTATGTGATTTTGGAAGGAAATGCTGGTACTTTTCGATTTGCTGAAGTAAACGTAATATTTTTAGTGCAATAGGTAGTTTCGATCGTGGTCTACCTATACCAGAAAGGTCACTTAGATTTGCCATACTCTAGTGATTTTCTAGAGCTGTCGATCCAGAGGTATAGAAGGATATGGATCTCCCTCTCTGTAAAGGCTATAGCGGTGAAAGTCTTAGGATAGGTGTGGGTGTGGGTGGGTGAGGAGTGTGAGTGTTCGATGTGAGATGTGGTAACTCCATAATTGGGAGATGCATTCCATCCACATCCATACCCCACACTTTCAGGTTGCTCTCTGGTTGCCTGTTTACGAGAATATAAATCTTCCAGTATTGTTTCCAAACAAAGCAAAATCAATGCTATTCACGTATCAAGACAGATGCAGATCAATTCAAAAATAAGTTAGTTTGTCAGAAAACAATATGTTATTTATTCACACAGGAGCCTGCACTACTTATGTAATAGAATCATATTATATGAAATTATTCCGTCATACACTATTACATAATAGGTTATCAATTGAACTACCTTGAATATATTGACTTATTATCATGAGAATAAATTCAATGTATGGTTTTTGATGACGTTTCTAGTAGAAAAAAAATCTCCGACGGTTAACAAATGATATCATGAATTTAATGGCGACTAAGAACTTATAAAAAGAAAATATTTACTTAGCTGCTTGAATTTTAAGAAAATTGGATGGTTAGCCTTCAGTAAAATCTGTATATTTTTTGAACGCAAACAGTTATCGATCTCGATCTTTTGTAGATCTATAGAGGAGAAGCTGGACTATCTGTCCATTATCTTATAGTTGAGAATGTTTTTTGTTTTCATGGCAGATTAAGCTCATTAATAAAGCATAGGATGTATCCAAGGAAAAAAGTAACTGGGATTTTTTTCACTGACTTTGCAAAAAGATAGAGTAATGCCGATTCTAGATAGTGCTGAAAAACCAAATTATTTCTCCCTTGTTGTTTTAAAACTATTCAAAATATGCCCACGTCCACTTTACTCTGGCATGGACAGTACTCTTATTAGTTCAAGAATACCTCAAACTATATGATAAATTTGACTAAAAAAAGCGAAAAATGAAAGTTTTTTTGATCCAAAAGCCGGATGAAGATTCCCGTTGTAATTGTTTTCATTACATCCTAATAAAATGATATACTACAGAAGCCTATTGTTGGGTGGATTTAGAGGGTGGGGTGTGCGCCTTTTAAGCACCAAAACTGACGTCGCAAGTGAACAGTATATACACCAAGCAAATGCTACAAATCGATGATTATATTCCAGGCTACTCAAATGTAGCTACGTTAACGACAAAAATATATCAATAAATTACTAGCAAATATATATCTATAGCCGTCCATGGAAAAGGAAATGGTAAGTGATCCTACATTAAGCGTGCAAAATAAATTGTCATTCTTTCTTGCAATACTCTTTTCTCATATTTTTTCATACCGAAACTATTATTCTTACAGAGATATAAGCATTAACAAAATCTAAAAACTAGAGATATGTTCAAAGGTACTTGAGTATTTTCCATACTTTGTCAAACTATTATATAAAAGCTACTGCTCGAAAGAAGATTGAGTAACCGAATGTTTTTTAATAAACAATAGAAGAATCTAAAAAATCTCTAACGTAATTAAGAAAAACGGACATTATCTAATAACTAAGTTCGTCAATATTAGAACCAGCTTGTTTCTGCTTATGATTCATTTGTACGTTTCGTTGTTTCTGTACGTTCCGATTACCAAAGAAAAAGAGATGGTATAATTTTTTCCTATTCATAGAAAATTTTATCCAGTAACCGAACACAAGAGTTATGGATAGGAAACCAAGAGTTACTCGTCGTGAACGTTCGATCAAATGACTACAAGTTTCCTCATACGTAATGTTTCGAATATAATATCAAAAATTTTTATGATTGTCGCAATGCTTGTATATCTGTAACAGTAGTAAGTAGAAAACTGAAATTCTAACATAGAGTAGATTTAGACGCCGAGTGGATACATTATAAATAAAATTTCTCCGTCAGTGCGAAAATATATGAGAAAAGAGTATTACCAGAGGGAATCCGAACTTATTTTACATTCTTTATCTATTTAATAATGAACTATATATTGAATAATTTTATCTTTTATAATCAATCAGTTGTAGAGATGCAACAATGATGATGCACCGATCTGAAGCACAGTTTTACACTGGTCTCAATAATTACGTATCAGCTAACGATGAAGACGTTGAACGCATGATAAAACTAGAGTGGCCTTAATCGATTTCAATTTTTTCGGCGAGGAGGTCATTTTAAGCAAATCGTTGAATTGTATAAAATTAGATTAAAGATTTTTTTGCGGTCTCCAAATCCAAATCTATAAGAGGTTTGTCAAAATATTCGTTCGAGAAAGGCTCAGTTATTATGATTCAGTCATGCTTATCATTCATTTATCGTTACTCTGTAAATGCATATTTAAATCAGAGCATTGTTCTACCTAAGACCAGTGCAGTCATATGAAATCAAAGTTTTAAAATTGTTTATTATTTTTTTGTCATTTAACGACGGAGAAAAGACTTTCCTTACTATTATCGACGGTAAAATATAAGACAGGTCAATTTTTTTTCCATAAATTTCGATAGGAGCACGATAAAAACTTGCAAATATCACTAATCAAAGAAGGACATTAGGTAGCATTATATTGATTTGAAACTGATTGGTTGGGTACTTGTGAGTGTTTTCAAAAACGATTTTCTAGAAGGCTATCTCGTTTTATTTTGACTTATGCTGTGAACATAAAACAGAAAAACTTGTTCTCTTTCGATCTACATAAGCCCGACATCTTTAATCTGTCCTGTTCAAGAGATTCCAATTTCAGTCTACTGACTTTGGAACACTTAGAGAGCAGTCAAGACAAGAGTGATTTGTCAGACTGAGTCGAATGGTAATGTTTTTTTTTACGTTTCAAACTCATCTAAAATCATCATCACAAGATTCTCGAAATCTCACAGTTTGCTGCTATATCGTTAAAAGTGGATATTTTGAAAACCTTTTTATAATGATATTAGATCGCTTTGAAGCTAAAATCAAATATTATCATTCGACTTAGTCTGACGCATTGTTCATGTCTTTAGCTCTATCTGAGTAATCTGAACCTATTAGGCCCAAATCGTGATGTCTGGAAATCTTTACAACTCTTGAGTAGAACGAGTTAGAAACATTGACTTTACATGGATAGACAGAGAACAATTTATTCCATGGAGTGATCGCAGCATCAGTCAAAATATAAAGAGGTAGTTTTCTAGACAAACCATTTTCGAAGTTTCTTGCGAAAACTTGACTAATCAATTTTCAGTCAGTATTATAGACCCTGATATTCTCTTTTGAATGGTGAAACTTGCACGTCTTTATCTTGCTCCTATTGAATTTGTGTTGATCGAAGCATTAACAAACCCCTTGTCAATTACAAAATACAATCAAAGTATAAGATTCGGTAGAGATTTGCGCTTAAGTAGTAGAAGCTGAGACTTCTATTAGTCCTAACTACTAGAAAAGCAATGCTGTGGTTAATTTTCTTGCTATTTATATTTATTATCACGTCATAATTTAAATTCTGATATTACAAATATAAGCTTCACTGTAACACTAAGGCACAAATTGGTTATATAAAATGGAAAGAAGCACAAAAAACCATATCTAAAATAAGTAGAAATATGGATGGATTGGATCCACGTCGATCGAATAGAATTTCTTATCTACATATCCATACAATATATCACATCCATGAAGGTGTTGGACATGGTGGATTGAATAGGGATTTTATACGAAAAGCACCTTCATTTGAACGACTTAGGTCATATGAACGTGTTGATGGTGCACTAAAATTTGAAATTTTGTGTTCTATTAACCTTATCTTCAAAATTCTTACTATCGATTTTTAGCTGATTGCGATTGTCGACTGAACATAAATGGTGTTGGTACCATTCGTTGACTTTCAATACAAAAATCTTGTAATGTACCTGGCCGAACACCTAAACAAATTATTCAGATAATAATTGCAAATAAATTTAAGTTTGAAAGAAACTGTCAAGAAACAGTTTTTAAATGTGAGCTTATTTATACTGTGAGACTATGGGTTTATGTACTATAAGTATTTAAAAAGATTTTTATCAAATCGATGCATTAGCGAAAATCATCATACTCATCTAGATCAAACCGTAATGGTGAGGATATTGATCAATGATGTTCAACATATCAGAGATGACAACTAGTGATACTTTGAGTTGCCACAATCGTCATATGACGAATACTAATACTATGAACTGATCAAATTGCTGTCTTCGGAAAGAACCAATACTAGATGTGTAGAACAAGCTTATTTATCAATTAAGTCAATGATCAGAATAATAATAATAATAATAATAATGGTAGAAATTTTTTAGAAAAGCGAAGCAAACAAAATGAAATTAATGACGAGCAAATAGCAACAAGGGCAAATAAATACTAGAGCGCAGATTAAAAAAAAAATTCTCTTCGAAATATAGAAATAATATACGACATATCGTTTCAAAATGAAGCTGAAGAAGACATGTCAATGGCTGCGCTGACAAGTCTTTTATTTTTAGAATATTAATAGTTCATTTGAAGCCGTATCGCATTTCGTTGAGGGTAAAAAAAAACAGCGCAATCTAGATTCGAGATACTATTGGTTGCTACGTGCCAATATTTCCGTTGACTTACTGTTCGTAGAAGTTTATTGATCTCCTCAAATTAAAATTTTGAAAAACATTTATCATGTCAAAATTCGTAAGAAAAACTACGAACGAAATTATTGTGTCGAATATGATCGTTTATTAATAGTTTCAGTAGTTTCTTGAAAGTAATAATTCTGATTGTAAAGTTCTCACAAAATTCTCACAATTTTTACCGAGTGATTTACGAGCCTGAAAAAATATTTTTTTCGAACAGTTTGCCATTACAATAATTACCTTTATATAGAGCATGTTCTCTTGATGATGGCGACGTTAATGTAGGTACACGTGGCATCCTATAATATAAAAATTTTAAAATAAATAATAGCATTGATTTAACATACGTATTATCAGATATTGGACGAAATGATCGTCGAACTAATGAAGAAACAACTTTTTCCATTCGACCTGATCGTTCATTTTGCATATTGGGTCCATTAAACCATTGTGATGCATTATGTACTGGTACATGTATACGATTTGTTGTTGGTCGTCGAGAAGTAGATGATGAATGCTCAAAATCATTGATTGTTGTTGATGCTGTAAATGATTGTTGTTGTTGTTGTTGCTCAAAAGATGAAATTGGTGCTTGTGTTTGATCAGGTATAAGAAAAATTGTTGATTCAATAAGAACAGGAGATGAAGCAATTGTTTCACTAATCGTTAAATCTTTGTTGTGTTGTTCTTGTTTTTGTTTTATTATTCGAACAGACATTGGACGTTCAATTGTCATTCTAAAATAATGAACTTAAGAGTAAGATAAAAAAAAAACTGATGTCTCTGTTTTTTTTTACTCTTCAGTTGTGATCACTCTATTTGGAGTGGTTTGAATTTGCTCTACATTATCATTTTCTTCGTGATCAATAATAAGCACTGGTGGTGGAGGAGGTGGTGTTGGTTCACGTGGTGGTTCAACAAAAGCTTCTCTAGGTTTTCAAGAGACGTATGATAAAAAGAAAGTATTCAAATCTTATGAAACATACTTTGGTTTATTAAGATCTATGTAGAAAAAAATAAAAATAGATTTAGCAACATAATAAATTTTCGCACGAAATCTTACTAATTTCAAATAATTTTGGTGTTGGACGTTTTTTTTCAACTGATTCTAATGTCTAATCAATATTAAAGAAAAAAAAAAAACCAACGTTTTTTTTTTTTTGAAGTTTAAAGGGAAATTATATAAATATATTATTACTTTTGATTGTAATGTTCGAGGTGGAAAAGCATTTCGGGGTGTTTCTTCTCGTGTTGTCGTCATATGTAATGTTATTCTTCAAAAACAATAATAAAAGAACTTTTTTATAATCGAATTTACATAATCTAATTGTACTATACTTATCACCAAGTGCAAATTTTGGTCGCCAATAATCATGTGAAGCATCCCATTCAAAATTATTCATACTAACATAATTAGTATGATCATTTAATGATCCATTCTTTATCATTGAACCATTAACAGCAAGTATATGATCAAATTGAATCATTGCTATATCACCATCAGGTATTGTTACAATACGACCAAATGTTTGTGGTGCTGTTAATATACGATCACCAATAGCTGAAAAATATCTATATGGTTTGTTTTCCGTATTTTAATAGAAAAAGAAAAAAAAAAAGTGTTTTTTGTTTTGTGTTGCTATGATATATTTTCTTGATGAGAGGAAACAAAAACCTTTTAATTCAAGTATAGTTGAAAATTATTCAAATTGTAAATAATTAAAGAAAAAAAAAACAATTCGTCTATTATTCTAAGTGTGTTAAGTGATAAAATCTTTAATAGTGTGTTTTTTTTTTGTTACTATTTGCTCGTTATTTATTTTGTTTTTCTTAATTTAACTTGATGATTATTCTAATCAGTGATTTAATTGAGAAATACGTTTATTGTACACATCGTTTATATTTACAATAGGTCTTAATGCACTAATAGATGATTGAAAAATTTTTAGACAAGGTGTATGTTCACGTTTAACCTACTCGAAAGTATATCTGACAAGTTAAAACTATGATTTTGTTCTCTTCACGAATATGGACTTACAAGTTTGTCTCAGTTTTTGTTCGAGACAAATGACATAATCGTTGAAAAATCGAAAAAAAGTAGTTTAAACAGAAATTTTCTGGATCTTTAGTTGAATATTAAATTTTGTAGAGAAATGTTCACTCTTAAAAAAACAATCGACTTTGACAATTTGTCGCATGTGCGAAAAAATACTGATAAGGTGAACAAAAATAGACACAACATTTCGAAGCCCATATTCAAATTCTGATCACGACTCGATTCGTATTTTGAAACTAAAGATTATAATTAAATATTCTATAATTTTAAAGGAATTATCATATAAATCATCAATCAGAACTCAGGTCAAGCTCGGTACGTCGGAACCGATCGGTTCCGTGGAATTCCGACGATTTCTTTACTACAGGATTTCGGTCCAGATTTCGTCGGGCCAGTTCCGATCAGTTTCCATCGGTTCCGTCGATTTCCGACGAATTCCTGGTCGAAATTTTGCGGAACTTAACGGAATTTTTCCGGCGGAAAATGGACCGGAATCCTGTAGTCAAGAAATCGTCGGAAGTCAACGGAGCCGACCGAAAACCAACGGAATCTATAGGATCCGCTGCCGGAAAACAAAGGAAACAAACGGTTCCGGCGATCGGAACAGTGGACCTCGGAATGTAATTCAAGAGAGTAGGTCAAAAAACAAGTACTAGAGGATTTTCTTAGATGTGATATGAATAAATTCTAGAGTAGTTTTCTCTAGATCGAGAGTAACTTAGGCTTGATTGCGCATGTCTGTAACCATTACCTGTCATCTGCAACATATGGAGTAGAAATGGTTTTCTGCGCAACAACTAAAATTTGCACTATTTATGACATTCATGTTCCCAGAAAAGTTTTCGAAAATAGTGTAGATCTATTTATTAATACCATTTAACGCCTTTTTCTATTACCAAGAAACTCTAGGAAAGGGCCCTAATATCTGTTGTCCTTGGTTGCTAGGAAAACGTACCAAAGATCGCTGCCCCTCCCCCTCTCCCTCCCTGTCCCCATTACTATAAAGGTGACGAAGAAGGATGCAAAGCTTATAGTTAAAACCTGATACCATGTCAATGTTTATTGATAATGTGAGCTTATATCAAACAAAGAATAACTTACTAGGAATACGATGAACTGGTACTCGTTGAGAAGATTTTGGTGATGATATATTTCGTTCTTGTTGTCGTTTATTTGAACTATCATGTTCTGATTTATTTGTTTCCTATTAAATCAAGTTTTTTAAATAAATCTTTTGCTAATATTGTACAAACTGCTAGTAATGGTTCATTTATTTTTTTAATTTTTTTTGTTGATAATGTACGCATAGTCATTTTTAATATATTACCCAAAATTGGACTTAATAAATCTTTTTGTTCTTCAGCTGATTTCTAAATAAATAAATAAATATATATGTATAGACAAAAAGAACTTGATAGAAATTCATTTACTTCATCAGCAGTTAAATTTTGTAAAACATCTTTTATACTTCCATATGCTGGTGATCGATCTAAAGCTTGTTTTAAAATTGAATTTACATCTAACATGAAATATATATATAAGCATGATTATAATGAAAAAAAAAAATTCTCTATCAATTTACTTGGATTATCAACAAGTGTGTAAAACAATGGACACATTATTAATACTTGCATTACTTCAAGGCATACCATAGATTTTGCTTCAGAAACTCTAAGAATAAAATATGAAATTTAATTGATTAGTCTTTTTTTTTTTAAAATTTTTACATGCTGCTATTTGGATAAGGTTGACTTGTATTTGAAGTTGATAATTGCCGTAATTGATTAGTAATAACAATAGAAATACTACTAAAAAGTTTTTCATTAAATGCTGATGGCTAGAATAAAGAAAATTTTGCTTTCAAGATAGAAAAATTTATTTTTGTTTTATACATGATTTTCATCTCGATCAAGTCGTGTACCTGCATAAACCAATGATGCAATTACATATTTTAATTCTTCACTTGATGAAAATATATGATCAATATTTAAATTTCTAATAATTTAAATTATTAGATATATTTATATAGATTAAATATATAATAATAAATCATACCCAATAGTTTTTATATGTGTAATATCAAAAACATTATTTAATAAATCAACAGGAATTTCAAAAAGAATATGAGTCTATATAAGATAAAATAGAAAATATTTTTACTCTCGAGTTTAAAGATATGCTCATCTTTTTTGATCGTTTCTGAAAAAAAAAAGAATTTTCAAATGGGTTTTTGTTGAGAAAGTCTGATTCTACATAGGACTATATTTTCGTTTTGAATTTCCTATCTGGATGAGCTGTGAGTATTCTTATATCAGTCTCAAAATCATTTTCTTGATTTTAATATCAACCGATTCAGAGAAAATTAATTACAGTAAATCAAAAAGCGATGTTTATTTTCATTTTTCAACCATCGGTCACCTATATATGAGAGAAAGTTCAGGCTCAAAACTAAAGAAAATTAAATCAGCTTTTGAAAAGAACATGGTCAATAGTGAAAGTGTTTCTATTCACAAGAAGTCTTTCTTACGAGTGATCAATTGGTTAGTTTACATAAGAGATGGTAATCGAATAAATCTTTACATCAAAATAAATCATCGAAAAACAAATACTTCAATTAAATATCGATCAATAGAGTACGAAGTATTCTTTCAACATATGAACTTCATAAAAATATTAGATGCCTACGAACTGATATAATGCATTCATAAATCATTCGTATTTATCATGAAATTCACTGATATTGCTAATTTTCGCAACAAAAAACAACTTGTTCAGACATAAATCCACGAGTTCTTTCGAATATTTTTAAAGATTTTCGTTTTTCACTAGCAGGGTTCCAACATTTTATTGTTTCTTTGCTCATCAGTTTCAAAAAAAAACGCTTAATCTCTTTCCAATCCCATCAGTTGTAGCAAGACACTTCTGATGAACTTCATGAGTCATCTTTTCGCTTCTATCGGTTTTGGAACATCTCTTCCCTCGAGAATATATATATTAATGAAGAAATTATTAAATTTTTAACTTGGAAAAACTCAACACTAAATAGTTATTTTCTTCGTAGAGTTAATAAAAAGAAAAAGTAATTAAGTTAGTTCTGTTCCAAACATTAAATCGTTATTCTACTTACAACAAGTAATATAAGAAACATATTAAATTCTTCAATATGATTTTGTCGTATATCAACCATATGATAAAGTATATGACGATTTTCCATAAGAAATTCATCATGTTTTCTAATATTTCAATATATATAACAATATATTTTTTTTTAATTTTCATTTGTATGACTTACTTTCCCTCATCATTTCTCATTTCTGTAAGTAATAAATCTTGAATTGTTGAAGCTAAATGTTTAATTCGTCTTTTATCAAGTTCTATATTAAAAACAAAATATCAAATCTTGTTTTTAATAAGAATGATTTTTTACCTGAATTTACAAAACAATTCATTGGAAATTTAGCAAATAATTCCGTTGCCTATGAAAAAGAAACTTTTTATTTAGTTTCCCCCCAAAAAAAAAGATTGTATTTTACTTTTGGTCCAAAAATTCCATGAATCGCACGATCTTTTAGATTTGTTGGCATAAATATATCACGTGCTAATTTATGTCGCTAAATAAAACAACGATATTTAAGACTGTTAATCGACGTATTATTATTATTTTTTTTTTACCACAGGTTTTTGTGTTAATGATGATTGTGTAAAAAATTCATCAACTTGATTACGTTCAGAGGCTAAAAAGATTTATCAAAATATCAAGAATATTTATTACATAAAACTAACGTTCTAAAACCCAGTCGAATACCCAAAACATGCATCTCAATGCAAACTTACTCAGTCGAGTTCGACACAAGTATGAAAAATTGTTGAGTATAAGACACTAACATAAAACTTACTTGAAACAAAAATACCATCAAACATCCAAATACGTGGTAAACAATCAAGTACATGATGACGATCTATTAAATAGAATAGATACTTTTAAATGAAAAAATTTTTTTTTGTTTATTTTTCTTAACAATTTGAATCAGCATCTAATATAGTATTTCCATCAAGTCTTAAATCAAGTATAAACATATGACGAATATGTTGTAATTCAATCCATTGTAAACGATTATTTGAAAGTATAAGTGAACCAAGTGCTATAAAACGTGATAAATGTTGAAGACTTCGAATCTAATTATAGAAAATAAATAAATAATACAAAATTAAGATTATTTTAAAATAATTAATTTATACTTGATTATTTCCAACATCAAGTTTCCATAAATGTTTAATATGTTCAACACCGGCTAATGTTGTTAATGAATTACCATTACAAATAAGTATTTGTAATTGTTCATATTGAGGCACTTGGAATAAAGTGACTACAACAACATATATTCTTTCTTCGTATGAATTCACATAATAATAACAATAAAGATATATCTTTTGTAAAAAGTTGATTTCTTCTTCTTTGATAAGTAAAAGAATACAATCTAGTAAATACCAAGTTTTTCCAACTTTTCGTATAGCTTTGAAGTCTCCTTGTCGTAAGTGAAATTTTCCTAATGATAATTTTTAAAAGTGCTAAGAGCATAGAGGTCATAGACTTTTAACATGACCAGTTTTCAATCACTTTAGTACAAGAAAAAAGAAGTCCTAACATATATAGGAAAATTTGTGTTTCACAAAAGAAATTTAGGATGAAACTCTCCAGGTGATACAAATCTTTTTAGACGAAACTTATGTTCTTAGTCTGAGTATTATGGCATAAGATAAAACCTGTAATCATTTGTATCCTTGTTGCTTTCTTTTTGTGTTATAGTCATTTTACTCAGTTGTGTGAAATACGATATACAAGAAGCGTTGAATTACAGCGGTAAAAATGTCAACTGTCATCATTACAAATGTGACAGACATTACCACGGCAACATTACGTAACGTGACAGATGTCTTAGCAACGTCCTTCACCATTCTAGACGGTAACAAACATTGGTGATTTACGATCACATATCATATATTAATGGTATTTCGTTATAATAAATGAACTAATTTTTGAATTACTGAAAGATAAGGCAAATGAATGGTGAAGAAATGTTCTCTAAAATAATCTTCCTATGATTAACAAAAGTAACTATATCGTATTTCACATTTCAATCTTGCAAGAATTACGCTAAGTAGTTTCTAGTACAGTTCGGATTTGTTACAAAAATAATTCAAAGTCGTCATTTCGATCTGAAGCTTCGTTCATCAATAAGTCTTATGCATTCGATAATACACTGAAATGTAAACCTATCATTACAGGAAGAAAACATTCGTTGTAACTGAAACGTTCAAAATATGAAAGAGTTCATAAAATATGTTTATGAGCAAAGTTTTAGATAGCATTAACAACATTGAATTTTTTTGTAACACACTCTGTGCTAAGGATAGACACTCAGTAAAATAGCGTTAAGCCGAAAAGTAAAGTAATACGGATACGTAGTCTTAATAGATTCTATTTATTAACATAAATCTTATCTAAAAAAAACTTTTTATCACTTGGAGCAATTCACTCATTATAATGGAAAATTAATTTTTCTAATTTTTTAAATTTGGTTGAATTATCTTCAGATTTTATACCAAAATTATTGAATTTTCACGATATTCATCGATAAATCTTTGATATAAAAGCTTATTTCAGTACAGGACATATCTATTAAATTCTTATCTTTATGATTCAATTCTAATTTAACAAATATTTGAGAATACTTTTTTTTTTTTTTTGATAAAAAACAATAAAGTAATAAAATGCAAGAAGAAAAATCCAACATCATTTGTATTCATTGGCTATTGACATTTTTACAATCTCATTATATTAAGATGTACTTTTACATTTTCAAATGACAAACTTCAAATGTTTTATATTCTTTTTTGTGATCGCGTTTTTTTTTCTATAAATAGAAGTTAATTTTTATCGAACATTTTTAACAATATAAAGTAAAGTTTTCTTCTCAATTTATTTTAAATGTCTGAGGAAAAAGAAAAAAAACAAGGAAAAAATTTTGTTTATATGTTTTAATCATATTTATATAAAGAGTGTTTTAGATGAAGTAATGCATTATAATAATCAAAAATAATTCTTACTTATTCTTGTATTATTAAAGTTTGCATAATTACTCTTCTCCTCGTCATTATTGTTTCTATTTAATGGTACCTGATATTCAAAAATAAAGATATTCTATAGTTCTAGAAAATATATTCATTAAAAATAAAATGTCAACTCACTCGAATAGGAACCTTCATAATTATCAACTGAACATGATGAATTTACGTAGTTTAAAGAATCTATAGGTAACTGAAAAAGAAAATTATTTTATTTTTTCTACGAAAGTGAAAAGAAATAGAAACAAAAATTATATGAAATATTATTATTATTATCAATCAGCTGTTCTTAATAAGTACGAATGACTTAATAAAAGACATTGATTAGAATATCCATTCACGTATTCTGTTTCCTAGCAACCACCTTCCCTCTACTACAGAAAGGAACAAAAAATAAAAAGAAAGATATCATTATACGATAGTAGCGCTCATATGAAGATTCGCTAGAAATCTTGTAGTAATTAGTTTGTTTCTTTTTTCGAACATACGTAGATATTATATTAATAATACTTGTACGTTAGAATTTTGTTTATCGATTCGACTAATTTTATAGGATGAGTGAAAGTATTCGTCAACGTAAAAAAATTAATGAAAATGATGTTCAATCATCAAATGATGATATTAATCGAAATATTATAATCGATCGAGATGATCGTCAATATCGTAATCAATCTTCAATACCAATGTCGTAAGTAATTTTCTTTCTTTTTTTTTGTTTACAATTATTTTAAATATTTCAAAAATAAACTTATCAACTATTTTATTCTATGCAATATAGACTGAATTGCTGGATACATGAGTAGGTGTCGATTGCTTAATTCAATATCAGTGGATATGGGAATACTTTTGAAAAAAAAAATTTCCAACGAATATACATGATTCGGAATTACCTATTGAATAGTTCATTGCTATATGAAATTTAAGAATATAGATAAATTTTTATTATTATATCTATATATTTAGACAAATGTGTTTGGGTATAGTAGCAATATCTATGATTGCTTTATTAGCTTTTATACAATTTGGATTACCTCATGAAGATCATATGACAAAACAGTATGAATAAAAATTGTAGAAATTTGAACTATTTTATTGTGAAAATATATTATTTTTTTTTTGTTTGTTAGTTTTCCAGCTTCATTACCAACAATGGATGGCGGACCTTTACTTGTAAATGATTTTCTTGCTCATAGTGAACGAATTTATGTTGGTGAAGGACCAGAATCAATCGAACCATTAAATGGTAAATGTTTTTTTTTTTTTAGTTTATTTTCTTATTTATTATATGAAAAGACAAAAAGAAAAACTAATTAACTAACTAACTAATTAGGTTTACTTTATACGGGTTTAAAAAATGGTTCAATTGTTGAATTTGATCCTATAACAAGAAAAACTCGTATTATTTATTCATCACTTAGTGTTGATGATCATCTACTTAATTGTGGTAATTAATTTGCATGGTTTTATTTTTTTGATAAATACTTTTAGATTTATATTCAAGGAAAAGATAATCTTGAACATATATGTGGTCGTCCATTGGGTATTCGTCGTTTTTCTGATAATGAACTTATTGTTGTTCAAGCATATCATGGTTTATTTAAACTTAATGTAAAAACAAGTATGTTTTATAATCACTTTGTTGCTTTTTTCAAATGAAAAAAAAATGTTCATAGAAAGAGAAATAATTTAAGTTTAGGAAATTTAGATATTAAATTTTGTCATAGTAAAAATTGAAAAATGAATCAAAAGTTCAATAAAATGATCATACACTCAGTTTCAGAAATTCATTGGTATGAATTCTTTTAGAATTTTTCTAATCTTTTCATGTGAACTTAATATAAACTCTAATGCAGAATTAAAGTTCGAATAGTTCTTTTGTTAATTGCAAAGAACAAAAAAGAAAATTGAACAGCTGATTGATAAATCAAATTCAATATAGAGTGTTTTTGTGAATTCAGATCTCCAAAGACCCATAACTAGTTATTTGTATTTATTTTTATTTTTATAGAAAAACTTACTCAACTTATAAGTGCTGATGATCCAAGATTTGGTTCTCGTCCATTACGTTTTGTTAATGATGTTGATGTACTTGATGGACGTTATCTTTTTTTTACTGATTCAGATTGGTTATATCCACGAAAAGAATTTATGTCGGTTTTACTTCGAGCTGATCCTCGTGGAAGGTAATTTCTAATTAATTTTACTTATTTTGAATTTTATTTCATAAATTAATTTAGATTAATTCGTTTTGATCTTGAAACTGGTAAAGTACGTATACTTAATGATCAATTATCATTTCCAAATGGTGTACAACTTTCAATTGATAAACAATCAGTATTAGTTTGTGAAACAACATTTGCTCGTATTATTCGACATTGGATTAGTGGTAATAATATGAAAATTGGTAAAAGTGAAATATTTATTGATAATTTACCTGGTATACCTGATAATATTCGATTAACAAGTACAGGAAATTATTGGATTGCATTTGCTGGTGTTCGACATGTTAATCAACCAAGTTTTTTAGATCGTTTACGTAATTGGCCTCGATTACGTGCTATACTTTCGGTAAGTTTAGGAATAAAATTATATATTGAAATTTCTACTATTTTTTTTTGTTTGTTTTCAGTTCATGCCAGGTTCAATAACGAAAATATTTAAACGTTTACCACATCATGGTATTGTTATTGAACTTGATAAAGATACTGGTCATATTATTCGTTCATTACATGATGCTGAAGGTTTAATTGTTCCATCAGCTTCACAAGTTACTGAATATAATGGTTATCTTTATTTTGGATCATATTATTTAGATCATATTGCAGTATTTAAACTCTAGTCGAATTATTTTATTATTATTCATGAACTTTTCTTTTTTTTTTTGTTATATTAGTTTTTAGAGTTTTTCTTTTCTTTTTTTTATATTTAATCTTGGTTATTGACAAAAAACAATCGTAATCATAAACTTATTTCTAGATTATGCTTTCGTGTTTGAAAGGTGTATGTTGTTTGCGTTTTTTACAAGGTACTAATTATCCTGATGTTATTGTTTCTCATCGACCTGAAGTTATACTTGATACATCTCGTATGGGTCAAGATGTAGTCGTAGTTAAAAATGGACGACGTTTATGTGGAACTGGTGCTGCTGTTGCTGTAAATTATTATTTTTTTTTGTATTTATTAATCATATCTTCATAGATATGATTTTTTTTTTAGAATGCACCAATCGTACAAAATAAAGCATATTTCGAAGTTAAATTACAAACACAAGGTTGAATAAAAAAAGATCTAATTTTTCTTTTTTTTTTTATTGTGTATTTATTAATAGGTACATGGGGTATTGGTTTAGGAACTCGACGAACAAATTTATCAAAAGTACCATTAGGATATGATAGTGAAGCATGGATTATGGATCAATATGGTCAAGTTAAATATGATAATAAAGTACTTAGTCAATTTAGAACTAATATAGAAGAAGGTGATGTTATTGTAAGTAATAATTTATATTAAATATTGTAATTCGTATATGAACTTCTTTAATAAAGGATGATAGAAAATTTTCAACTTCTCTCTCTCTCAGCAAATCTATGACAAACTTATTTATAGAGGAAGATTAAAGCTATCATCTGAAGAAAAAAAAAGATACTTTGAAATATATCAATGTACTATACATTTCAAAATATAATGTGTTCCACTGTCTTTTGAGCAACTCTCAATTGAAATGTCGTAGGTTTCTACCATTCAAGAAAGAAGATTCAAGCCTATCGAAATTCGATTGACTAATTAAACGAGCTCTTGGCGAAAGTTTTTAAAAACGATTTTCTGAAGCTATTTTTCCTTCATGTTAAAATCAACGTAGGATTACTCGCTAGGAAACAAAACTTTTCTTTGGAACTACGCGAAGCCGTCATTCATAACTTGTTTCGCTTTAGAGCTATTAGACTTTTCTTGAGATCCTCTATTTTAATCAGTTGATCTGTAATCAACCGAAAAAGTAGCTAGGCACTTATAATTCACTGAATAGTGATATTTATATATTTCAATCAATTAATCATATATAGGTTTTGTTATACATATCATTGATTGGACTGAGTGGTGACTCACGGATCATAGTCTAATAGTAACAGTCAATTATGACTCGGTTATTATACAATTTCGAAACGATTTGAATATTGGGACTAAAAAAAGTTCATTTAAATTTTTACATTTAGAATTATTCATTTTACTTCTTTGAATTGTCATACGTATCTTGAATGCATATCTTAATGATGATATAGGAAGTGAGACATAGCATTTTATTCTTCATTTTGTCGATTTAGTCATCATATTAACCTAATATATACATTCATTTAATTGTTCAATAAACTTCCGAGTAAATGAGAGTTTTAAAATAATTTTAAACTTATATTCAATATTTATCATTGAAAATATATGTATATACAAAGAGCAAAAACTTATATTGGGTCAAATTAAACTAGAAATGTACAAATAATTAAAGAGAATATATATATATATGATAAATTTCAATTTTTGTTTTTAAATAGGGTTTTGCATATGATCACGAAACATTTCGCATTTTTGTCAATGGAACCGAACAAGAACCATCGTGTCGTGTAACTACACGTGGTACAGTTTTTCCAATTTTTTACGTTGATGAAGGTAAATATATATATATATTTTTTTTTTTTATTTAAATCTTTTTATTTTCTTTCATTCATAGGAGCAATTCTTGATATTCAATTTTCAACATTTTATTTTCCCCCACCGGAAGGTTATGATCGTATTTTATTAGAAAAATCACTCATATAAAAATAAAAACTCGAAAAGTATTATTTATTTTTTTTTTTTGTCTTTTCAGCAGTGATTATTTTTCTGTTTATCTAAATCTTAAACACGTTCTTCGAATACTCATTGTTTATTTTATTTATTGATTATTCAGATATTTAATATAGTTATTGTTGTTGTTGTTTTTTTTCTTCTTCTTCAACAAAGATCTTCTACGCTTTCTTTTCAGATGTATCGATTAAATATTCGCCGATATGCATCAACATTTTTACATCGATATACAACTAAAAATGAGCCAATATTGGAATATCGACGTAATAGTAATGAATTAAAACAAGTACAAAATGTTTTGAATGAATATAAATCAAAAGTAATACGTATACCATGTATTATTGATGGAAAAGAATTTTGGACAAATGATATTCAAAAACAAGTTCTTCCATTTGATCATAAACATATTCTAGCTGAATATTGTTATGCTGATCAATCATTAATTCAAAAAGCTATTGATCATGCAGTTAAAAATCAATCAAAATGGGATTTAATGCCTATTGAAGAACGTGCTAAAATTTTTCTTAAGGTTTATTTTTTTTTGTTGTTGCTCATTTACTATATATATATATAACTTAGGCAGCTGATCTTGCAGCTGATTTAAAATGGCGTTCACATCTAGTAGCAACAACTATGCTTGGTCAAGGTAAAACAGTATTTCAAGCTGAAATAGATGCTGCTTGTGAATTAATTGATTTTTGGCGTTTTAATGTTCAACATCTTTCATCAGCAATGACTTATCAACCAATAAGTACTCGGGATTCTGATAATATTTATCTACATCGTGGTCTTGAAGGTTTTGTTGCTGCTATATCACCATTTAATTTTACTGCTATTGGTGGTCATCTTGCATCAGCACCAGCGTTTATGGGCAATACTGTTCTATGGAAACCGTCAGATACAGCTATATTATCAAATTATATTGTGTATAAAATTTTAGAAGAAGCTGGTCTTCCACCAGGTATTATTCAATTTATACCAGCAAAAGGAATAGACTTTGGCCGAACAATTACACAATCACCTAATCTTGCTGCTATTACATTTACGGGCAGTACGACAACATTTAAAGTAAATAATAAAATAAGAATACATTCATTTTGTTTTCTGTATTTGGATAATGTCCAATAGGCTACGTTGTAGCAATAAGAAATTATTTTAGCTTTTTAAAATATTTCAAAAATCTTATAGGGGAAATGCACAAACTGATTAATCGTTATTGAGTCGAGATACTGTAGCTGTATGATGATTTTTTTTTCAGTCAATGCCGGGGTCCTCTTTAGGAACATCAGAAAAGTTGGTTTTCGACAGGAAACTTTCCACCGAGAATAGTTCATGAAGATAAGTGGTATCAATGACAAGCTTTATTCTAGGGTACTTCTAGTCTACATTATACATCTAATCTCACATCAAAAGCAATTAATCAATTAGACGACGTCCCACGTAAGGCCTTCAAAATCATCAGATTTCTATTATCATAAATAAATAACTCTTTTTACAAAAGAAACTACAATAATGTAAGAAATAAATCACACAGATTTTGTAAAATAGAGTGCTCATTCAATCGTTCTATACCAATAGCTTTGTTCTAACATTTTTTCTATTTGAAAAAAGTAAACATTCTTTATCAGTTACGGACTTTGCAAAATAAGATGTATTCATTATAGTACATGCGCGCACATCTCTACACTAGTCAAAATTTCTATAGAATATTTTTCTTCTATTTGACACATCTACTCAGTTAGCGAAAATATGCATAAATATGTTTCAATGTTGTGTTAGAAGTTTTTGTGATTTTATAACTTTTAAAAACCATTGTTAGTTTTTCAAGTAAGAACATTGTAAAACAAAATTTTGTCTTTTCTCATTTTCTGACTCTTATAAATGATTTTTTTTTTCAAACAATATCAACTAATCACTATGAATGATTTATTAGAATATGCAAAATGATTAATTGAAATTTTACCAATTTTGTATTTTATAATTTCTTTAGACTCTATGGAAATGGGTAGCAGAAAATATTGATAATTATCGAACATTTCCACGTTTAATTGGTGAATGTGGTGGTAAAAATTTTCATTTAATACATCCATCAGCTGATTTAACAACTGTAATCAATGGTACAATACGTTCAGCTTTTGAATATAGTGGACAAAAATGTTCTGCTTGTTCTCGTGTTTATTTACCAAAATCTTTATCAGATAAATTTTATTCACAAATGAAAAATATTATCACAAATGAATTACGTATTGATACACCATTAAAATTTGATACATTTACATCTGCTGTTATTGATCGTAATTCATTTAATCGTATTCGATCATATATAGATTTTGCACGAACATCATCAACAACAAAAATTCTTGTTGGTGGAGAATATGATGATTCAATTGGTTTTTATATTAAACCAACATTAATTGAAACAATTGATCCAAAAAATAAATTAATGTGTGAAGAAATTTTTGGACCTGTTGTTACAATTTATGTTTATGATGATAAAAAATTTGATGAAATAGTTGATTTAATTAATGAAACATCAACATATGCTTTAACAGGTTCAATTTTTTGTCAAGATAAAATAATTTTAGATAAAACACATGAATGTTTAAGAAATGCAATGGGTAATCTTTATTTAAATGATAAATCATCTGGATCTGTTGTTAATCAACAACCATTTGGTGGTGCACGTTTATCCGGTACAAATGATAAAGCAGGTGGACCTCATTATTTATTGCGTTTTTCATCACCATTATCAGTTAAAAATATGAAAGAACCATTGAAAACATTTAAACATGTTTCAATGGAATAAGATATTTTGTCTTTGTTTTTTTTTTTCAATTTCAGTTTTTTATATTATTTTATTCCAGTATGTTGTGATCTGACGAATTTGTTTTCATCAAGTTTCAATAAAAGATCTATTTTTTTCTTTTGATTGTAACGTTATTAATAAATTTTTTTTGATGTATTCAATAACGTTTTTTGTTTCTTTGAAATTAAGAACAAAATATAAAGTAATGAAAGAAAAACATATAAAAATGAATTTATTTTCAAAAACTATTAGCAAGAATTCTAAGGAATTAGAATGTGAAATCATCATAACACATTATTAATATATATATGTATTTCTTAGATCGTGTTAAAAAAAAATTAATCATCAAAGTTTACTTTTATTTCTGATGCTTACTTACACGAGGGAAGATTGCCAAGTGATAAATCATTTTTAAGCTGAACCTATATTCAATTATTAGAATCCAGTGTGTAAGTAAATACCTTTGAGTGATTCAAACAGCTGAATCTCTGTTAATAAGATAGCAAATTTTTAATGAATTTCGACCTGAGGTTTTGCTAGAATTGTTGTAAAAAACATGAATATTTTCAGACATACATATTTGATAGAGACTTGGTAAAAATTTCTGAAACTTTTCTACCGGCTACTATAATGGGGTGCTTTTATGATAGTAACGGTTCGAGTTGAAATTCAATAGTATCAGTTCGCTTGAGAACTGTGTCCTTGCAAGAAAAACTCAGTAAAAATTCGATATCTCAGTAGCAAAGGCCCAACTGCTCGAATTATTCTAGGATATTTATTTACTCACTAAATCTGATCGATTGGATATCGATCCAACTCAGAATCGATTTATCACTTAGTAGCCTCTTCTCATTAGCAATCTTCAGGATAAGGTATTTCTCGTACCTTGTAACCTAACTGACGAGGGGACTACTCGAAGTGATTTCCGATCTAGCATTAGATATTTACCAAAAAATCGAATAACAGAATTTCGACTTGAGATTTTGTCCATAGATAAACCAGACGACTTGGGAAATATTCTTAACGTTTCAGCCGAAAACAATGTTCCTTCGTCGAGGTATTGAGTTTCCAAAAAAAATGTTTGTTTGTCCCCAAAATCGAGTTTTGTTTGGAAATTCAATATATCGATAAAAGAATTTTTGTTTTCGACTAAAACTTTCATGATATATCCAAAATCATTAAAACTATCTATGGACAGTCTCAAGCCATAATTTCGTTGTTTGATCGTTCGGCGAATACCTACAACTCGATCGAAAATTGAGTAAAAGAATTCTAACTCAGCTCAACAGGCCCATGAAAACAAACTCTTTTAGAATGTTTTCATGTTTAGAATAATAATAATAGTTGAATAATGTTTATATTGTAGTATGATTTAAAATGTCAATAGACAGTGATTATTTAAGTTTTTACGATTGGATTAAAAAGAATGGTGGTCAAATTCATGAATATGTAAAAATTGATACTAAAGAAGAACGAGGTCTTTTTACAACAGATTCCATTGAATCTTATACTGCTCTTGCTATTATACCTCGATCATTAATAATCAATAATCAACATCCTGATTTATCTACTATTAATACTGATACAGAACGACAAACATTAATTGTTTTTCTATTACGTGAATATATGAAAAATAATTCATCATTTTGGTTTCCTTGGATAAAACTTTTAAATATTAATAAAGAAGCAAATGAATTATTAACAACACAAATGCATCTATTCGATTGTGTAGAACATAGTACATTAGGTCAAGCATTAACAGATCGTTATCAACAACTTCAAACAGAATATGAACAATTAACTCAATCAAATATTATTGAAACAAATTTTGAATTATTTTGTGCTATTGATCATCTTGTTTGGTCACGTATACTTGATTTACCTGAAAATGAACCTCTTTCATTAGTACCATTTATTGATTTTGCTAATCATAAGTATATTATCATATCTTTAACATATATAATTTAAGATTTTTATATTTATCATATAGTTTAAATGCAAATGCACGTTGGTTTATTGATGATAAAACACATAATATAATTCTTCGATCTGAACGAACATTAAATTCAAATGAAGAAATTACAATTAATTATGGATTAAAATCCAATGAAGAATTATTATATTTATATGGTTTTACATTATCTAATAATCCAAATGATCGTGTTACATTACCAGTTAGTCTATTACCTAATGATATATTACTTGAAGATAAACTTCAATTAATTCAAGAATTAAAATTACCTCCTCGATTAACTTTAAATATTTATGGTCATCTTAATGATCAATCAAATCGTTTAGTAAAAATTTTAAGTGCACAAACACATGAAACAATTGATAAAGAAAATGAATATTATCTACCATATCTTTATAACTTATTCAATGAATATCTTAATAAATTAAATATGTGTTCTGATAATGAGATATTTATTAAATATTATCTTTATAGTCAAAAATCAATTGTTCAAAAAGCGATAGATAATTTGAAATAAATGATATTTTGAATAGAATTTTTTTTTTTAAAGTTAGTTAAATAAAATTTAGACATGTACAAAATTCAAATTCTACCTAGATGTTTGTAAACTATTCAATTTCTAAATAGACCATAATCATTAAAAATGAAAGATATACATATTATATAAGTATAGATAATTTGTAAAGATGAATAATTTTATTTGAAAAAAAAAGAGAGAGAGAGCTTCAAGAAATTAGACAATAAATTTATAAAGAAAAATACATTTGAATTTTTTACAATGGTACAACCATGCCAACACTAACTGTATGATCAGGTGAAAGTATTAAATTTTTTTGACCATATGGATATATACTTTTTAATACTGAATAGATAAGTAATGCCGATTTACTAGGTAAGACTCGCCATCCTTTACGTATAACACGAATAGTTATTGCTGGAATGAAAAATGTTATATTTCGACCATCAGGAACTGGTAGACCATGTTCTACAGCAGCTAATTGTAGACTAAATATTAAAAAAATAAATAAATGCCATCAAATTGTATCTTCTATTTAATCCCTTTTGAGTTCGGTCATAACTAGACCCCGTCGGATAGGGTCCGGGTCCAAAAATTTTATTTTGACCGGGTCCGGGTCTGAAAATTTTGCTTTAACCGGGTCCAGGTCTGAAGAAAACTTTGATCCATACAATTTATTTTGAATTTTTTTAAAGTTTTGTTCGTTTTATACAAAGAAGAGATCAAATGTATTTAGAAAATAGATAAAAAACAACAAAACCCTTCTTGACTATACTATCTAAACTAACTTGTCATTGTGTTTGGATCCAAAAAATTTAAGCGACCGGGTCCGGGTTCGGGTCCAGCAAACTGTAAACGGGTCCGGGTCCAAAAATTCTGGACCCGACGGGATCTAGTCATAACTCATTAAATTCGAAGATGATTAGTCTTATATCATTTTCAAATGATCATCGATTGAGTAAAACTCATATAGTACATCAAATTATACATACATTTGCTCTTCATTATCAAGTTTTTTAAATAAACAATTCAACGTCGGAAAGCTGTAAAAACGAAAATCGATTATAATGCTTTGACTACAGAACAGCGTATCTGCAGATTTGCATCTATCAACAGTATGCAGTAGAATTTGATAATACGCAAAGTTAGTTTTTCTCTAACGTTGTAATGCTTTACATGTTCACAGATTCTCAAAAAAAAAAATCTTTAAACCTCTACCATCAAATCATAAAAACTCATACACATTAGATAAACAAAATATTTCTCTAGAAGCTTACATACATTCCTGAAAAACTTATAGTCGTATTTGCGAAATAAAAACAAGCAACTAAATTTTTTTTTTTCTTTGCATTACATATATAACATGCCTGTGCGTGTTATAAATCCTGATAATTTTGTTATTGTTTATTTTACAACTTATTTTTTTTCATATTAAATATAATCATGAGTCTTAGCAACGAATAAGAATCGAATCGGAGAGATAAACTTCTATTGACATAATATAATAGGATTAGAAAAAGAAAAGCAACTCTATTTTATAACTCACATATCAAATAAATTAATTTTATGTTCTGAATAACCATAACGTGCCATAATATGATAAAAAGGTCGTTCATCTGAACCATATTTGTCAATTTTTAATCTATGACTAATATCAACAATAGGTATTCGTGCATATTCTAATTTAAGAAAGATTGCCACTTGTGGAAGCTAAAAATAAATTTCAATGAAAATAATAAATAAAATTTTTCTAAATAGAATATTAAAACATACTGCATGAATACGTTCTAATACACGTTCAAATACATGTGGTGTATGTCGTGTTGATGTTGTTAAAAAAATACCAAGACCAGGTGTAACTGTAAAAACAAGATTATCCATTGGTCTTTTAAGAAACATATTTTCATCTGTTTCATCAATAAATGGTAAAGGATTTTCATCATCATTATGATTATTATTTATTGATAATGATGATGAATGTATATTTATTATTGGTTTATTTTTAATATCATCATCTTCATCACTACTTGCTGTTTGATAATCAATTAATAAACTTCTTGATCGTTTAAATTCTTCATGTTTATTTATTTCACTTAATTGATTAGTTTCATTTATAAATCCAAGACGTATTGGTAAATCAGGAAGTGTTGTTGTTCGTGCATAACAATTAAGATATTGTCGAAGTAATGTTTGACCATAATACCAAGAAAAACCAATAAGAAAAAAAATTATAGCAATTAATAAAGCTACCCAAGCACCTATATATATATAATCAAAAAAAAAAATCAAATTGAAATAAAAACAAAAAAAAATTAACCTTCAAAAAATTTAATTATATTTGCTGAAAGAAAAGTAATATCAAAAATAAGAAATATTCCAAAAAGAATCACACGTATCCAATGATTATTCCATACATAACGCATAACAAACATATAAAGTATTGATGTTATTAACATATCTGAACATACTGTAACACCATCTAAATAGAAAATTAATTTAAATTTATAATATATAAAAAATATTCTTCTTACAAGCATGTGCTAAATGATCACTACTACGAAAATAGAGTGTAATAGTTAATGTTATTAACATAATTATCCAATTGATAGCCTAAAAAAAAAAACAAAAAAGCAAATTTCTATTTTATTATTTTCAAAATTATTCGTACAGGTACATAAATTTGTCCAATAACTTTTTTACTTGTATGTATAACACGTAATGGTGGTGAATAACCAAGTGAAGCTGCTTGACTTATTAATGAAAAAACACCAGTAATTATTGCTTGAGAAGCAATAACTAAATATATATATATATATCATAAAAATTTTTGACTTATAAAATAATTTATTTACTTGTAGCCATTGTTGCAAGAATAATTAATGGCCATCGAAACCATGATGGACCAGCATTATAAAATGGATTTTTAATTAATTCAGGATGTTGCATTATTAATGCACCTTGACCAAGATAATTAAACATTACTGATGGTAATACAATACATAACCAACTAGTTCGAATTGGCCATCGACCAAAATGACCTATAATATAATACGTTTATTATTGTTGTAAATTTAATATTCATACCTAAATCAGCATAAAGTGCTTCAAGACCTGTTACTGATAGAAAAACTCCACCTAAGATAAATAAAAAATATATTTGAATAGAAAATTTTTTGAATTCCTTTTTACCAATTTGTATAAATCCTTTTTGTTTTTCTCGAATTAAATAATTTATTGCTTCCCATGGATTAAATGCTCGAAGTATAGCTGGATCAAATGTAATACGCCATATACCAATTGAAAATAGAACAATAAACCAAATAATCATAATTGGTGCAAATGTTAAACCTATACTCACATATTAAGAAATATTTTTTGCAATGAAAAAAAAAGTTCTTTACCAATTTTTGATGAACCAAACATTTGTACAAAAAAAAGAATTATAATTATTAATATTGTTACTGGTAATATCCATTTTGTTAATGATTCAGAAGTTGTTGCTAAACCTTCAATAGCTGATAGAACACTAATAGCTGGTGTAAGTGCACCATCACCTTAAATTAATTAAGATATATATATTTAATATATGAAAAAGATCAAACTATAATTTTACCAATTAAAAGTGAAGCAGCAAATATTGAAACAATACTAATAATATGTTTAGCACGTGTACGTAAATGACTATGTTCACCTGTTAATAGACCACATAGAGCAAATGTTCCACCTTCACCACGATTATCAGCCATTAAAATAAAAATACCATATTTTATTGTTACTATTATAATTAAATTCCATATAATTAATGATACAGCACCTATACATTGTTCTCGTGTTGGATGAAGATTTTCAGCAAATATTGTACGAATAACATATAATGGACTTGTACCAATATCACCAAATATAATTCCTAATGAACTTATAGTTAATGATAAATATAAACGTATATTATTATATGATGAAATTTTGACTGTATTTTCAACATTATTTGATAATGATAAAGAATTTTTAATTTTTTCATGTGTAATGATATTAGTCGTATGACCATTACCTAAAAATTAATTATTCTATTCTTTATTAAATCTTAATAAAAAATAATTTTTAACGTACTTTGAACCATTGTATTTAATAGAAGAAGAATGATATGAAAATAACTAATATCACAATAGAACCGACGTTGAATATCTAACACTAAAGAAGAAAAAATATATCACGTTGTGAAAAGAGAACGATAAAACAACAAAAATGGATCGAGGAAAAATAACGTTGGCATGTAATCGAGCTTTCAAATATTCATTTATTTAATATCTGACCTAAAATGTAGACAGATGATATGTTAGTTAATACATGAAAACAACTAATATATATACCTAAAGATTATCTTAGAAGTATAAAAATTAATTTGAAAACACAAGAAATGTTTACACAAAGATTATGATTTACATTCTCTACCAATACGAAATTTGTTTATTAGAATTTTCTCGAATAAAATTATTTACGTCTATATAAACAATGTTCGAAATAATAGTTAAATATCGTAAAAAAAAAATTGTATTTTAATTGAGAAAGGAATAGCTAATTTTTTATTTTTAATCAATTTTACAGTAAAAAAAAATCATTTTAATCAAAAAAAAACGATTATAGTCTTCTTTGTTGTTCAGAACTAAAAATTTTTAAATACACGAAGTGGTGAATTCAAGAAATTTCGCAGAGAATGCGAATGGATACTAGTTTTTATGTTGAATAACTTCGTTCGCATGTAGACATTGATTATTTCAATGTTACTTTAACAATGCTCATTATTTGAACGTGGTCAGAAAGAAAAGGGAAAGTACTTTTGATCATCAAATTTTTCCGAATGATAATTTTTCATGTTTTCTTATGGAATACTTCGACAACACATATATAACATTTCATTCATATTCAGAACTTTTTCTTAAAAATATTGTGAAATTTATTCTTCTGTTTTCCAATAGCGTTTTTAGTGTAAATCCACTTTTCATTCATCAAGATCTTACTTATCGTTATTGATTAGTATATATATATCGATGAAGATCTTCTTTTCAATACTTATCATCCATAAGATGAAGTCAGAAGAATTTAATTTTTGTGTCAACATATAGTTTCTCTATGTAAACAATAAATAGATTATATTTATTAAATTATTTCAAACACACAAATGAACTTATAGTTCCTATTATTATCATTTGTTTTTATTCGATCACGCAGGAATATGTTTCATTTAGTATTCTATATCATTCATACTTTTGAGGCATGATTACGATCATGACAAAAAAAGAGCTTATGCGTAGTAATGTATAAGAAAATTATGTTATTATATTTAACACATTTATTAGAAAAAAATAATTTACTGAAACATTCTGTACGATGGAAGAAACAAAAAAGAAAATCTCGAATAATCTATGCCAATGAAAAAAAAAGTTATTAAATCAAAGAAAAGGATAGAATAATTGAAATTTATATTTAGACAAAATGCTACTCAGCATAAAATAATGCATCGATATCACCATATTTGTAGGTCATATATAAAGCATATTATGTCTTTATTTGATAGCATGTGTTTTAGATATTTTTGGTCGAGTTGAAGGATCTATAGGTGTATCGGTTTTATTTTATTTCTAACCCACACACACATTATTCGTATCGTAGAAAAGCTCATTTATTTAATAAAATCAAATAATCAACGGTTAGAATTTTTATTTTATTCTTATGAACTTTGTTATTACAATCAAATGTTGTTAAAATCTTGTTGTAAAATTGTTTATTTTTGATCGTTGATTGTTTAAATATCAATTGAAATTGAAACTGTTGAACTATTAAGAATGACAATTGGATATAGCTGATCGATTCGTAAATTTTTAGGTAAATAAAAAGCCCATTGATCTTCGGTTTGATCGTCAATACGAAATGCTAAACAACGAGAGTGTATATCAAATAATACGTCCACATGCGAAGTTCGATTGGCATTGCCATTTGATGACAGAGAAATTGGTCTTATTGGCCAAGTGTACTGGCGAGGACTAAAATTAGAATGTTGTATAGAACCACTACCGACGTTGAGAAGCCAAGTATCATCTGATGACTCAATATTAGACCATTGTTTATTATTAGGTTGATAAACAATACCAATCAAAATCTTGTCAGATTTCAAGGAACGAGAAAGGTGGAGATTAAATCGGATCGATTGATAGCGTTTATTGTTAGAAGGAAAAAAACTTTGATTTGTAATAACAATGGCTTCTTTAGAAAATGTTTCCGTAGTAAATTCAGTTGTTGGCATCTTCCGAACGTCGGTGTTACTGCCAAAATAGGCTTGTGTGTTTTGAGTGGCTCTTCCTTGATTGTTATCGATTTGACAACGTATCATACAATCATTATCAGAAAGATTGATGTGATCAGTAGGTGAAAGATTTTGAAATTGAAATTTCTTTTCCCAAATAGATGTTAGCTTTGTTGCATGATCAAAACGATCATTTGCATTCCATTCTAGTTGTTCAAGTCTTCGCGTATGCTCATTAATGATATTTTCCAATCGAGTAATATCATCGAGTTGAACACTTTCCAGTTGAAATTCCATATTAAATTGACGTGATACTCGTCCAAAAACAACAGTAAGTGTCACATTTAGTAATAGTTTAGTTTCCTGTTCTATTAGTTTAAGACTTTTATTTGAACATATTCCATCATTTTCGATCAATTCATGAAGTAATTCAAATAAATGTTGACATGTTTCACAAATACTTTGTGTAATATTATTGACATCGTCTTGATCCATCTCAGTTCGATAGACTTTTTTTGTTTGACAATGTTCAGCACCAATCGTTAATTTTGATTGAAGAATACGAATATTAATTTTATATGATGAAAGAAAGCCCTCATATGAGTTTTGCTCTTGGCTTGCCATTGATAAACTAAAATGAAAAGGACAACACCAAGACAAAGTCTTGTCATTGTTTTTTTTTAAAATTCTTATCTAATGTATAGATATCTGTGTGCCTATTGTAAAAAGTTTAACATAGGAATACCAGGAATTGATTTACTTTTTAAACGGACACGATATAAAATTACACTTTAAATTATTACAAAAAAAAAATCATTTTTATAAGGAGTCCAATACAATTATCTATTGGGTGAATGTAAATGGGCGATAGAGCAGAGAACATTCACACTCATCATCATTATTGGATTAATTCTTGGAGTCCATCCAAGAGTAGTTCTCCATTATTTTTTTTATATGAGTTTATCAAAACAAAATTATGAAATATTTTATAGAGAGAGAGTGACTATTTCTCTACAAAAGTAATCCGATCGTCAACATCTTATTATTGTTTTTGTTTTTCATGCGATAGCTTGATACTACATAATAAATACTCTGATAAATGAGTCATTCGTACACCTCTGTCAGAGTTTTATCGTCAACGTAGCTCAATTTACAAGACAAGCAGTGGCATCTATTCGATGAAATTACTTTTTTTCGTTTGTTTCTCTGAATAAGATATTTCAAAATATCTTCTGGACAGGTAAAATAATGGAGAACTGCTTTTGGACGAACTCGAAGAATATGAGAATCGCAATTGATAAAGAAAATTAAATCATCAATCCTTCGATTAAAAACCAAATGTGTTAACCATTTGCATTACAAGAAAATCAGAAAAGAATATCGAAAAGATCTTTGGATAAAATAGATCGAACGAGAAAAGTTCTTTTTGAAAACTTAAAACAGATCTTTTTTTTTCCTATTCGAATACATAGGTTGGTACTTTTTTGAAGAAAAGGATTATTTCTTAATTTGATTGATATAATCGATATGTAGAAAAACTTATCCATGAAGTAAATTAATGCAAAAGTTTATGAAAGTAGAATGCAACAACAAATATGCATGAGCGAGGCTACAAGTGTGAGAGAAGTGAATTCCAATATACACACCCTATACCTACATCCACATCCGATATCATCAGGAATCACTGTCGATTTTTTTTATTTCAATCAAACCAACATAGTGATTTCTGATAATATTTCAAACTTTTACTTCAAAATATCATTGAATCGGTTTTTCAACTTCTAGATTGAGAGATGTTGCGAAATAAACTTTTGTAATATTACTAGCAATTACTATTAATTGGATTTTGATACAGGAACTCGAAATATTTTGAAAAGCGAGTAAATAGTCATAAACGCAGTCGTCCATTTTAAAACAATGCTAACTGTAATAAGCATTAGCCATATACTTTGCAAAAGTCTTCTGCAAGAAGATTAGGTTTTTCAATAACGGTTGAAAAAAGATCTTTACACTTGAAAAAGAAAATTTGACAAATATACGCTTATAACACAATTAACGTTTTTTTTTTCGAGCTTCTAGATTTAAGAATATAAATGAATGGATTATATTCTCAGTATTCATTCTAACTGAATTGATTAGTTTGATATTAACGTTGCAGTCAAGATATTGCTTGCTGAATGTGTACAATCATTGAGTGTGTTTGTGGTAGACATTTCACACCATTATTCAATGCTTGTTGATAGTATAATAATGTCGACTGATTTCGTTGATTTTCGAGAATTTCATCAATCATTGTATATGTTATGGCTAGATTATGGCGATTCGGTGAATGAGTAGCTAGTAGAGTTTCTAAAGCTTGTTGCAAAATAGAATATGCTTCATCAAATTGACCTTATTGAATATGAACAGAAGCGATACCCCAAAGGATAAGGGCATTGCTTGAATGACTTGATGCTACATGCTGATGAGAACATTTTTGCCGTCTGATAACTTACCAAGGCATCTGGCCAATCACGTTTTTCGAAGAATTTCTGTGCATTAATCAAATGCACAAAAGTTTGCATATGATGATTAGTTGATAATGAGTTTGCCAAGATTCGTTCATTTTCGTTTATATATGATGATGCCTTATCTAACCGATTTTCGTTATAAGGGAGAAGATTTCTACTCAGCATACATTTTGCAATAAATGGAGGAGGACGCGGGAAACATTGCATGGAAATTTTGATTGCCAATTGATAATAAGTTAGAGCTTTATTTTAATTGTCTAGATTCGCATGAATCTGACCAATAACATGGTAATAATTTGCAAGTTTGTCTTCCATCAGTTGAAGATCGTATTGATGGATTAATATTGATTTGTAAGAGGACTGATGTCATGTTAGCATCAATATTTGATAATATACCAGCAAATATTTCAGCAAGATCTTGATTACGAGTAGTTGATAAAAAGCTATTAATCGATAATAAACCGTCTTTTTTTATCTTAATTTTTTCAAATTCTTCTGTTGGCATTAATTGACCTCGATAGAGTATTAATGTGTCAGTTTAGTGTGAATTTGCATGAAGTTGAATAAGCTGTTGTTGAAACTATTGAAAAACTGTCATAATAATCAGGTGTTCACCTTCGAGAGGTCCGTTGTCAGCAAAAATTGTCTTTTCGGACTCGTGAAAAACGCTAACAATAACGAGTTTTTCATTATAGAGAGGTGCTCACTAGTAGAGGTTTTACTGTATTATTTTTTATTATTATTACTGGGTAATAATAATAATATGGCTTCTATGAGTTACTAGTTTTAATCCTATATTACATGATAACACTTTTACTTCTTTACTTTTGTTACTTTCGCAGATTATTTCTAATTACCTACAATAATTAATAACCTTATATGCTATTATTTACTACCAGTAATAGTAATGTAGCCTCTAATCGATAAAGAAACAAACGAGAAAAGAAAAATCCAAGAATCATTAACAGATTAATTTGGAATGTCTTTTACATTTGTTGTTCAGTGAAAAAATAAAAAACAATTACTGAGAAGTTTTCGACATGTACTATGTCCAAGGAATCGAAAATTGAGGATCATTGAAATATGTTTTCATAGATGATATTATGCTTTTACGTAGTCGATCTTTCGAACGATACAGCCAAAAGGTTATCAATATGAGTTTTTCTCTTGAATCTTGTTTTTAATATATGTAGCAACTGTTATCTTTCTTTTTTTTGTTTGTTAAGCTGAAGAGTAAAGTTTCTCTAACATGAAATACCAAAAGTTCATCAAAGGTGATCATGATTTTGACTCCGACGGAATCGGAGTTGGAATCGAGTTTCGGAGTACGCTGCAGGTCTCTAATCACAACTCACATCCACATCCCTATTGTGAGTCTTCTCTATCAATGTCTTGATGATGGATAAATTTTCTCCAGTGTTAAATTCACTCGATAAATCTATGAATGAAAAATCATGTTCCGGAATTTCTTCATATCGAGTAATGAATTCTTTGTGAGCCTATTTGATTATTATTGCATTGGTTGATGTAACGCCACGATTGGTTTAGATGAACATCTGCGAGAACATAAGCCACTTGTTTACGAAATCATTTCGATGCAGGTGTGGGTGTTGAGATACAAGATAGCCACACCCAAAACACACTGACACTCACAGTCGATCGGTGCGGTATTTGGCATTGATCGATAGAAAAACATTTTAATACATAAGAAAATTTTCTAGATTCTGATAGAGAGAAAAATTCTACACAGAATGGATATTCGTTTTATGAATCTAAATCGAATTTTCATGGTTAAGGGTATGCGTTGTTGTGCTCACGAGTAGATACCCCACACCCTCACATCCCGATATTTACAATTACAGATTAATAATAAAAATTCACAGAATATAGGAAAATATATCGCTGATAGTACTTAAGTCTATTCAATCGAAGGGATTTGATTTTTTTTAGACCAAATCTAAACAAAGTCCAAAAATCTATATCAAATTCAACTCCGAATTCAAATATAGGATATTGAATCCAAACCTTCTTATATCAAATGTCAACGCTTCGGATTTGTTGCATTCCTAGAATAGTCGAATTAGTAGATTATTTTTTCAACCTATTTAGAAATTTTCATCGATTTCAGTTTGATTCTCTTATATAAAATGTGTGGTTATCATAGGGAAAATGAAGTTTCTAAATTAGTAATCAAAAAAACTTCTGATTGTGTTAGGTGCGTCTTTCACTAGGTTTCACCAACGTTAAGAAACTGAGCATGACCAAATAGACAAATTTTCTTTGCACGACGGCTAGTAAAAGCTTCATTTTTCATAGTCTGTGTCCTAATAAAGATAAGGGAACAGTTTTTATATCAGACATGGTTCACTAATTTCAGTGTTTACTATATAGGAATATTATGGTACGTTAACCGATAATATAATTATATAGGTGATGACCTAAGAGACAAAAAATAGTTTGCATCAATAATGAAATTACTGGAATGAAGAGCAATTACAATCAACATATTCGTCTTATGCAATTTATCAGAAGAATCTCTCTGTCACCTCTACAATATATGTAACCGGTCTGATTTTCGTATCACTTAACGAGATCCAATGACTAGAGAACAGAAACTGATATGAAGACGTTTATCTTAAGCATACAAATATTTAATAATAATTTGGTAATACACTTGCAAATAGCTTAGTTTTCTAATTTTTCTTCGATAGCACTCAATCCTTTTACTGATCGCTTTATTTAGATAGACAATGATGATGAAATTCAACATTAAAATATAATTTCGTATATAAATAATAATAGAATCACTTCATATCCAACACTACTGTCTTGTCAATACCACTAATATATCCAGTTTGTTCAATTAATGGTAAAACACGATATTGAAATGAAAACTTATTCGATAGATCAATTACAATGATGTTTTGTTTTCGAATGAAATACATAGTTTGTGTCTCAGTTGAAAATGCCCAATCCATAAAACTATTAAAATTTGGAATTGGTAAGAATAAATCCCATTGAGCATTCTCCCAGTTGAGTACACAAATACCACCAAGCGAACAGTCACAAACAGGTGCATTTAATTCATTCGAAAATGCGAAATTACGTAATAAATTATCACCAATTTGCTTTAATGACCATCCTCCAGTTTTAATATTAATGGATAGAATGTGACGTGTGTTGTTAACTAGATTGTACAAGATCTATAAAATATACGAGACAGAGTGAAACCAAACATTTTTGCTTTCCAGAAGACAAGATTCGAAGTACATACTGTATAAAAAATTGGCGCAGTTGCATTTAAATTAAGAGCTGAAAAGCCCGTTTGTGGATGTAATACTTGATATGACTTGGTAAACGTAGTATTGAATTGAACAATGTCTACGAATGGAAAAAAGAGTACTTAAAAGAAATAAATATGAAAATAGTCATTATTTCATTTGATAGAGGTCAAACAATGTCTAAGTATTTTTGAAATTTTTGCATGGAACTCCTGAAATTCCGTAGTTTCATTACATAAGCCCTGACATCATAAAAGAAAACCAGCATACCAAGTGAGGATATAATTAGTTCTTCAATACTTTGCAATTGGATATGATTCGAATTTTGTGTTAATCTTATAGTTTGCCTTAAACATATTGATCTGTATATTAGCCTAGTATAGTTTTATGCGTGCTGCGGTTCTGCACAGATTTCAATCCTCTTGTCCACATTTGCCATTAGCTGTGGCCTCTGTTTGCTCAGCTTGTTTGTAAAATAGTGCAAAGCCTCGATTATGATGTTATTCAGTATAGAAATTTCTACTCGAGACAATCATAGCGACAAAATACATTTGGAATAAGTGAAAGCTCTTAAAGAATTGTTACACAAGTTCATGAACACATTGTTTGGGAGTGAGACTACATGAGTCTAACTACTTATTTCTGACAGGAATTTGTTGAACGGGAGGTCTTTGGATACCGACTGAATCGTAGAATTTTAATAAACGTGATAAAAAGTAAGTGATAAGATCAGAAAAGTGCCTTTTCGCTTAATATAAAAGAAATGAAGAAAACTCACCACGATTTGATAAACCTGATATTGGATCAAATATATATAATGATACAGGATATGAACCACCAACACCATTGGAAGCTGTACCTAGTGCCAACAACCATCTATTTGCCATTGAGTGAATTGGTTGCGTACACGATGTCTTCATCATTATAGATGATACTGATTGCGATAGATCACTAATATTTATAAGATTTGCTTGAGAGTCACAATTAGTTGTCATTACAATATAACCTATCTTGCCATTCTTGAATCCAGCTATGGATCCAAATCCATCGACAACATTTGATTGATGCCATTCGGCAATTTGATTTGATATAGCACGGCCACCAACTAGGTCAATATCGATTTTGTACAGAGTACACGTTTCATTGCCATGTGAGCAAGCTAATGAAAATAATGATTCACCATGAATGCTAATCATCTTCCAAGTAGTAAAAGCGAGAATCAAGAAAAACATGTTTATATCTAGAATAAGTAGATCAGTCTATTCATTAATAATCATTCGATCAATATGGGTGAATAAAGAAAAGAACTAAAATGATGTTATACTCAGATTGAAGTCTCTTTTATTTGTGGGAGTGACGAGTAACAAAATCAATTTGATGTAAAACGTTCTCTGACTCTAAACAAAAGAACCAAGCTAAATAACGACTTTGACTTTTGAGAGCCGCTCCAGCTGTGTAATACTAAATCGAAGCATAGAGAACCAGAGCATACATATGATGATAACGGCTAATAATTGAAAAAAGGAGTACATACATGTTGATCAGCCACTCGTATTGTCGGATACCTAGATAAAGATCATCACATAACACTGAATGATGATGACACGCTATCTATACATATCGTAGCCTGAAACGGAGCGTCACATGCATGGTCATATTAAGAGAGACACAGTTTTTTCAATGTCAAATGGTCTCTCAATAGACATCAAAACTCTATGTTCTGTGAATGAATCAATTTTCGGTAGATCTTGGTGAGAGAAAGGTTTTCTTGAAAGCGACATTAGTTGGCAAGGTGAAGTGTGTCAGTGTAAAGAGTAGCTCAAGTTCAATTTTTGCTATAACTTTGAGAACGATGTGCGAACAGGTTGTGGAATGTGTGTGTTTTCTCTTCATCTACATCCTTGCCGATACCCAAACGCAGACCCACACTCAGCTATAGCATGTAGTGGTGAGCATCAATGAAGAGAAGGCTCAGCAATAGACACCCTCACTCGTTATGACACATTGCTATGCACTAGGATATCTAGCAACTAAAAAACATTAATCTTTTTTATTACAGTAATTAATGTGGTCAATTCAGCCACCAGCCGAATTTTTAGTTTCCTATTTGAATTCCTCGATCTCGATTATCTTTAGTTAAACGTTATCAATTACGTCTATACATGTGGACACGTGGTTGTACACGTGCAATCAAACATTTTAATAAACTCATCATACTTTATACGATGTTTCTTCAGTCGAGAGAAAAAAAATCTGGTTGTTTTAGAATTATTTGAAATGAAGATAGAAGTATATGAACAAAAATAATTCGAAATAAAACTGCTGTACAATACTTATTTAATGGTGGATCATTCGATTGTAATTATCGATTTTAAAATCGTTTCACAAAGCCAATTAAATTATATCCAGTAAGATATAAATAGTTTGGTTTTTTTTTTCATTTTTCATATTCTATCGATATTTAAGAGTGTTGATTTTGCTATTCGATGTATTTTAAAGACAATGAATAAAACGCATATTACTTTAATAGTTCGATCAATAAAAAGTTATTTACGAGTGTTAAGTTTGCTTTTATTCTTAGAGAGGTGAAAGCGTACAGATACAGAATGAAACGTGTCTTCATATATTTACTTATGATCCTTCAATGAATCAAATGACTATATGTTTAAATATAAACACATATTCATCATGAAAAACTTTGTTTGGTCGAGCAGAAAATTTTGAATTTTCAACATTGCTTCGATTACCAACTTATGAAGATGTCAAAGAAAAACAATATGACAGAAATATCAATCGATAATAATATACGAGATGTTATTTTTCGTTTGACTATGATTATTTTCTTAGCGATAAATTTAATTCTATTACTAAAATATTATTAAATAATTTGTTTCAAAATCTAGTCTATGTGAATTAGTGCATGTAATAGTTACAAAAATAAGAAATATACTAATATATATCTTCACAATAAAGTATCTTGCCACACAATCACCTCATTGACTGATGAAACGAAAAAAACAAAATTTCTGATCATTTCAGGACATAAATGATTTCTAATTGAATTGTGTAAATTCATATCGCTTGATTTCTAGTAACTTTAACTGTCGGTAAAAACATTTTTATGATCTAAAAAGAAAACTTGAACTGATATCGCTCGGAGAGAATGTCAAGATAAATATTTTCAACGAATTAAGATTATTTATGTCGTTATATATATATATATATATATATATATACACGATGAAAATCTTTCATAATAACAATTTTATGTCGATAAAAACAAATGACGAAGATATATGCTGTTTCTTATGTAATTCTATGGATGTTAATCTTCCGAAAAATTCATGGAATTACAAGTCCTCTTCAACCATATACTAGCTACTCATATTTCATTGAACTTGAGCCTAATGTTGTAGATCTTTGGTGGATAGTTGATGAAACTAAACAAGAAATTACTTTTGAATTACATATTAAAACAACAGGATGGATTGCTTTGGGTATTAGTCCAGGTAAATCATTTTTATTAAATAATATCATTTTCATATTTGTTATACACATAGCTGGTGGAATGAAAGGTGCTGATATTGGTCTTGGATGGATTGATCAATCAGGTCAAGTTCATTTTCAAGTCTATACATAATTCTTTTTTTTCATTGGTTTATAACTAAGATCTTATCTATTTATTTATTCATAGGATCGATATGCGTATAATTTTTCGAGACCAGTAATTGATGATACTACAATAGATTGGTTTGCACTTCAAGGTCATGAAGAAAATGGTTGGACAGCCATTCAGTTCAAACGTTTTCTTGATACTTGTGATAGCATGGATGTTCCAATTAAAGTTTGTTATCTATCTATTTCAGAAAACTGTTATAATATTTGCTACATGTTTAGTCTGGTACTAATATTCTTATCTTTGCTTATGGTCTTCAAGATCCTGATATGTCTCAATCAGATGGTTTAATATATTATCATGAAAATCGACGAGGTTCACGTGTTATTCCACTTCAATCTTATGGTAATCCATCATCAGAAGAAAAGTTTGCTCATCTGGAGTATATAGACTTTCAGTTTCAAGATGTTAGTTATTCTATTAGATATGACGTTATTGTTTGGAGTTTACTGTTACATTTTCTTGTAGTATATTGTACCATCAACTGATACGACTTATTTTTGTCAAATCTTCAAAGTACCAAGCAATTTTTTAGAAAGAAGACATGCAATTGCAGTATAGATTTCATTTCTAGTTAAGTATATTCAGACTATTTAGTAATAATATTCTTATTTTTAGTATAAAACAATAATTGATCCAAATAATCGAGATCTTGTTCATCATGTAGTATTGTATGAATGTAATCCTACAACTGTGTTTGACGATAACAATTTACCTATTGGTGTATGTGATGAAATTTCTGAAAGTATTAGTGCATGCAGTGCAAATATTGCTACTACTTGGGCTGTTGGTGGTGATGATGTAAGTTTTGCAAAATAAACGTCTACTTGCAAAAGATTTTCATTTATATAGATAGTAGAATTTCCAGACATTACCGGATATCCAATAGGTGGTGATTTTGAAATCAAATATTATATGTTTCAAGCGCATTATAGTAATCCCAAACAAATACCTAGTATCGAACATTATCTAATATAGATTATAAGAAATCTCATTATTGCTTATTATATTTAGATCGTCGTGATAGTACAGGTATTCGATTTTATCTGGGAAAAGAACGTCGTCAATATGATCTTGGCTATCTTACACTTGGTACAGAATCAAGTCTCAATGCTATTGCTATTCCACCAGGTGTTGATCGATTTATAATTGACTCTTATTGTCCTGGTGAGACTACAAAAGTAAATATGAATTAAATGCTTATACAGAAATAAATTTATCTTATATATATTATAGAATTTTCCTCAAACAGGAATAACAATGCTTGTAGCATTTCCACATACCCATTTACAAGGTAGAGTTAAAATATTTATCGATCTAATAAAATATTTTCATAATCAAGGTCTAAGTCTATGGACAAAGATTATTCGAAATCAAACGGCAGTTGATTATTTATTTAATGCTGAATCATATGATTTCAATTTTCAATATCAAAATATGCTACCAAAACCAATTCAACTTTATCCAGTAATAATTTTCTTTTCTTCTTTTTTTCTATTAATCATATTTGTTTTAGGGTGATGAATTAGCTACTCGATGTGTTTATAATACAAAACACAAAAGCGAAATAACTTTGGTAAAATAGTTGAATGAAAGTTGTTATTCGTTTCAAAATGTAGTGTCCTTTACTATTTTTTAAATAACTCAAGACCGCAATTAGTTAGAGAAGGTGCTACATTTTTCAAAATTCTACTATAAGATTAAGATACTTGAATAGTTTTTTTAAGTCTTGAACGATGCATAGATTGACAGGAGCATCTCGTACCGACCTACGGAAGCCTAACTTTGATAGCTATTGCAGTTCAAGAGATATATCATTTTTACTAAAGATCACTCATTACCTTATCTTCGAGTTTGAGTAATTCGAACAATGATACAAATAGAGTTGATCAACTACGCTGAATCTTTCAATAATGGTAGTTTTGTATAAAGGACACTTAGTAAACGATAAAGAGATCAGTAAACTTCAGGAAAATTTGCATATGTCTTGAATCACAATAGCTATCAAAATTGGCTTTCGTAGCTCGATAGGAGATGCGCCAGCCAATCTAGTGATCATACAAGATTTTCAAAAGTGCTGAAATAGAATAATCTTATATTCGAATCCTTAAAAGATTTAGAAAATCGATTACCTTCAAAGTAAGATCGGTTCTCGATTTTTTTTTATAGACTGAAGTTCTTTGAAGTCATCTATCAATTGCTCAAAAATCGCAGCTTTCTAATTGATTACGTTCTTGAATTATTCAAAAAAATAGTGAAGGACACTATATTGCGAAACAGACAATAGTTTATTTTATAGATATGATTATTTAGGGTGGTAAAAGAACAAAAGATGAAATGTGTCGACATATATTTGCTTATTATCCTCGTATGAGCGATTTATACTTTTGTGTGACGGTCAATTCTCTAGAATCATGGAAAAAAATAATGAATAGTTCTGAGTATGTATAGATGTTTTCATTTCTTCATCGAAATAATCTCAGCGTGTTTTTTCTTTTTGTCTAAAGATCATCATTAAACGTTGAAACACTTGAACAATGGTTGAAACAAGTAACATGGACATCAGAATTAGTAACTCAATGGCAGAATTTTTTTCATGATGCTTCACGTCTCATTGTATATGGTCGTACAGACAATTATAAATTTCTAAATCAAGATAAATTACCGGAATATGAAGATTTGAAACCATTAGAATGTAAAAAAAGTATATCAAATATGGGTTTTCGTCAAAATTTTTCATTTATTTTTTTCACATTTATTTCATTTTTTACAATAATAATCTCGAGTTGTTATTAAAAGAAAATCAAAATTGTCGAAATAAAACTAATATTGCATAAAACGAAATGAGTATTTTTGATTATAAGAATGTTTGAAAACTCATTACAAGTTCAATATATCCAAATCAAGAGAGTTATCTGTCTTTTTTTCAAAAGATGTTCCATTAAATATTGTAATCGAACTACAAAACTGAGTCTTTCTAGCTATTTGCTGAATTTTAATAGACTATTAACATTGAACAAGTGTATCAACGGAATAATGTTCTTAAAGGAAAAAATCAAATATTTCTATTTTTTGATTGGCAAGTAAGATCATTTGTAATCAAATCGATGTTAAATTAAAAAAAAACACACCCCAGTCACTGTCAAAAAGTCTGAAAATTTCATCACTTAACTAATATACTGTACAAGATCAGTAGTGATTTCTTCACAACATGATTTTATTCTTGTTAATTCGAGTCAAGTTCTCGCATTCTCATAATTTTCATCTTAGTTTTTAAAGCATTATTCTTCTATCTTTCTATTTCTTTTAATCGTCAATTTGGTGTATTCTAGATGCATATAGAATCTAGCGACATATGTACCGAATTCACTATACTTAGCCGTTATATTTGACAACACAGTAGAAAATTTAATCTAAGGTAAAGCAAGTAGATCAAATAAGACAGTAGGTAGATTTGGATCAGCTGCTTCTCTTTACAACCTGCATTTACACATCCACACCATATCATCATTATATTATTCGATATGCGTTAACGAATCCGGAAAGCTATAATGAATAATAGATTTGATTTCATGATAGGCCAACTTGATGGGTGAATAAGATACACAAGCGTGTGACCTTCTATTATCAATAAATAATTATAGAGATTCGATAATTTCACTTGAAGAAAATAATCCATCCATTTATAAGAATCTTAAAAACGATTGATTTTCCAATAGAGCGGAATCTATTCAAAGTATGAAGGAACTCTAATAGTGTTTCAATAATTATGATCGGCTTCTACACATCAAATAGACCGCATTGACTATTTATCTGATTCAATAAACTATAATATATTAATCCGTTTTTCTTCGAGCTAAACATGAATATAAAATGACTCGAATAATCATAATTCGTTGTGCTTAGAAATAAAGTCATGGACTTGAATTTGATGGTCATATTGTTCCGATTCATTATGGTTATTAATACAGTTGTATATAACAATGGCTTGAATGATAAACTATAAAGGGTGTCACATAAGTTTTCATTCCCTTCAAATAATACCCTTTTCTTATATGATTTTTCTACAGAAAAGGTTAATATTTACAGCATATATATTAAACATCTAGATCTACTCTACGCTAGAATTGCAGCTTTCTATCTCTTATAGTCATAAAGATACAAGTAACTTAAAATGCATAGGATTTTTTTAAATAATTAATGGATGGACTAGAATAAATGACTGTGTTTTGTATTCCGTTTTCTTATCATCTCTAAAGAGTTGTATTAAAAAAACAAACATACCACAAGATGCAGCGTGAAAGACTCTACAATCTACATAGTAAAGCTTATTTTAATTGTGCACCTTTTGTTTTCAAAAAAAATGTGAGACCGATTTTCGATGCTGCGTAAAAATGGTCGTACCTTTTTTTGAAAATAAAAGATACACAGTTAAGATAAGTTTCACTATGTAGATTGTAGAGCTTTTCACGCTGCATCTTGTAGTATGTTTTGTTTTTTTAACGCAGCTCATTAGATGATAAGAAAATGATACACAACATGCGGTCATTCATTCTGGTCCATCCATTATTCTAAAAAAATTCCAATGAGTTTTAAATTACTTGTATCTCTGTGATGATGAGAGATAGAAAGCTGAGATTCTAGCGTAGAGTAAATCTAGATGTCTAGTATATATACTGTGAATATTAATCTTTTCTATCGAAAAAACATATAAGAAAAGGGTATTACTTGAAGGGGATCAAAATTTATGTGACACTCTTTATCAAATACTGTCATTTGATGATACGTGACTCAAGAGACTCATATGACACTTCGATATCCAGCATTTGAAAAGCAGTTATCAATCATAATACCTACAGTAGAAAAAAAAAGAGTGAAAAATGTGTAGAAAGATATTTACAGTTAATTCTTGAAATTTTTGCGTTGTTGTCTCAACTCAAAGACGACCTACGTAATAGAAATATACTTGTCTTCAATGGTTTTGTAAAGAAGATATCCATCTGGATTATAATTATATCAGCGTGCTTGAATTTTTCGATTTCAAATAAAATTTTCATAACAATTCATTTGGGATGGATACTTGCAGTTGATACATAAAGATATTTTGTATTTAGCATGTAAGTAGACATAAAATAACTGATATTCATCTAATTAAATAATGATGAAGGTATAACCAAAAGTTTTCATATTGTGAGTCATCAATAGATTGTAACAATTTTTATCATGCTTTGGTACTCTCAGCATTTCAGTCATGAATCATGTTTATTTACCAAGTAGATATATATGCCAATGAATGTCTCGGCTTCTTAGAATCTTTCAAAGACTTCTTCTTCAATATATTTTGATATGATGAATCTTCTTTTTATCTATGTATAAATTGATTGTACTTCATCAAATCACTTAGAGAAACATCAACTTCACCAGATATGAATGAATGAAGCAAAAATTATTAAATAAACGCTTATACATGTTAATACAATTATTCATTTTATGAGAAAAAAAAGTTACATTATACTCCAAAACTGAAAGATTAATATAGATAAATACATTTTTAGCAGTATTCTCTAGTTTTGTAAACATATCAATATTATTGCTAATTCTAGTGCGTATTTCTTTTAACAAAGAACGAAATTTAACAAAAGACTCATCTTTTAAAGTACTTTTGATTCAAACTTTTCAAAGTTGTTTAACATGTTTGCGTCAATTCGATCTCTTAGTTGTACAATTTTCCATATATAAAAATCTCCAAAGAGGGTTAATCTAATGATATCTAATACTCTAGGACTTGTGCGTCGTTTACTTTGTCATGAAGTTCTATCGAATACTTGTTTCTCAACTCACTTATAGAGTGGCATAAATCTAATAATAACATGAATATTACCATGTTTATTCAGTTTTTGTATCTGTACTACGTTCTGTTAGATGAGTAAGTAACTATAATTATTTTTATGGGATTTATTATTTCGATGTTAGTTGTTCTCTTGATTCATATTATTCATTGGAGTTTCTCTCTTAACTGACAAAGAGCCATGCCCACGCAAAATTTCTTAGTCAGATGTAAAAATCCTAGTCTCAACCAGATTCACTGTTTATCTGTGTTGAAAATGAGACATAAGGAATTAATCTTGTTGTCTTAAGACGTCTTTTATTTGAAATATGAAGTGGATCTTACGAATAGATTATTTATTTTTCCATAGATTATCTGTCATATTGATAAAGCAGCTTCACTAAACATTCTATTTTGTCGATCGAAATTGCACAAGAAAAACATGATTGTAACCGAAAGATAAATACAATGATTGCAATGACACTTAGTTTGAATTTCTCAAAAAGTAATTTCAGAGAAAAAACTATCAATGAACGTCGTACAATATGATGCCCTTTACCTGTTTGGGTATTAGTTTTAATGCAATGAACTCTTTATCTCTTTAGATCAACATAAGATCGTATGCTATTGTTTTTTTATGACATTCATCCAGAAACGATGGAAAAATATGGAATCAGAGTACGTGATATCTCATGTGATTCACCCTACTTTGTTACTGGACATTCCAACATCCTTTTATTATCATTTAATTTCAATCTATGTCAAGCCTATTATCGTGTTAAACTTAATAATTTTAGTATCGATAGTCTCGTTCGTAGAGATCTTGTAAACAAAACAATTTGTAAATATGATATTTCGAAGTCTGGGCCATTGCCCCATGGCTCGGTCGATATTCAATTACGAACATTCTGAATCGTTCTACATTGTTATCATTTATCAATGCAAGTCGCTTGCGTCCGCGTCCCAAAGCTATATATGATGAAAGATAAATAAATTAGTATGTGTTGAATATTTTTTTTCGTTCACACCTTTTAAGCAATATAATGAACAACATACATTATTCACGAAAAGAAAAAAGTGTGAATTTCTAATTGAATTATAGGCTTATGTCTAATTGATTATGGAATCAACGCTTTAGGTGTCGGAACATACTGTGTCTAAATTGACTGTGATCATTTTTGTAATGATAAATTATCTGTAAACAATTAACCATGACGAATTTTTTTGTCGATATATACAATAGCACATATAAATGTATGCTCGATTTATCAAGGCGATAAAAAAACAAAACAAATCGATTGATTGAATTTTTCGAAATCATGGCAATGCGATGGTTCACGTTTTTGACAATAGTTTCTTTACTTCGACTTTGTGTCAACACTCCGATAAGTAAGTCAATTACGATGTACTTCGTTATGCATCTACGACTAGCAACGCCAGTTTTTTCAGACGAGAAAATGATATCTTTTGAGTATCTTTGTGGAACTTCGTAGTGAGTTTTTGATAAATAGAATTTATGCCATCATATCATAGTTTTTACTAACACGAAAAATATTGTTTCATATGATTCGATTCTTACGACATTCATGACATTACTAATTTTTGTTATGATGAGAAATAAAGTTCGATTTTATTCGATGTCAGATAAGAGTTCGAAGCAATAAAAAGAAACTAGTTTGTTCGATGTTTTGATTTCTCTATCTAAGAGTTTTGCCCGTCGATATATGTGAAAACATAATTTATATGTATAGGAGTAGTAGAATTATATGATACATTTATTCTTTGATAGATTTCTTGAATTTCGGCTCAACTTCATCATCAAATACTCAATATATGGGTAATAATCGTTATGAGAACTCTTTCTTTGGTCTGTCGATAGAGAAACCGGCGACTTGGTATTCGATGAGTTTTGCACAAATGCACACTCTAATCAGTCAGATTGCGATCCCAATCGCGGCTACAAACAACAGATTAGTGCACAAATCTCTCAAAAAGAACCAAATACACTGGATGCCTCTTTTCGGTTTCTTCAAATATTGGCCCAATACACTGAACAGCAAAGGTAATCCAAATATTATGGCCCTTGCTGGAAAAATGGAAGTAACACCGATTGTGAACAATACCTGTGACTATATTATGCTTTCCAGAAAAGGATACCAAGGTCCACTCATCAAGGCTGACTTTCATGGTGATTGTCGCGAAATCGATCTGAATGGAGCACAATTCGGTATGCACGAATTGACCATGAAGATATTCACATGGCCAACCGTCAAACAAACACAATATGTAAAAGTCATGAACAATGGCTATATTCTTTACTTCACACTCACCTACTTCGACCACGATGGCAAGAACGAAGTCGATAATATTATGCGTAGTCTCAAGTTTTCAAAAGAATGAATCCTATTCTCAAAGAACTTCTAACTATCATTAAAAATATCTTTTTTTTTGTATATTCAAATAAAAATTGAAAGCTAATGAAATGAATGGAGATGTGCTGAGGATTTTTTGAATTTCAGCAATGTTCAATCGTCCGAGAAAGTTAACTTTTCTCAAGTAATCTGATATCAGAACGTAGTCTCATACAAAAATCATGTCAACAAGAAAGTTTGGAAGTTAGTTATCATAGATGCAAGCGAGAGCCATTTGTGCAAAAAGACCACACTCTCCCACGAAATCTCAATAAATATAGGAATCTCTCTAGCTACTCTATTTGAATTTATTTAATAATTCGTACTATAGTAAGAAGACTCTACCACATGAGATATTGTACGTTCTAGAAATTACACAAAAATTTCGGAAATTAAAGTAAGTTCAAAAATTTCTGAGTGACTTGTAAATTTTTCAATATTTCAAGAAATCAGTGTTTTTTTGTGTAACGTAGGAATTATTCCACGTATTCATGTGTATAGGAAGAGGCACTTCGAAACTTTCTCATAAGTTTCTATTTATTGTTTTTAATCGGTTATGAAGCTAGGATGAAAGTTTCTAGAGATGCGGAAAACATGATGAAATTTATTCTAAATATTTCATTCTAATAGTTATGAGTCACATTATACATCTACGTAGAAATCAGTAAATGCGGATTTTGTACAGATCAGTTATGTGGCACACAAACGTTAGCTTAGAATGAGGAAAGAAGGTCGAGAGTCGGTGAAATAACTTAACTAAAATAAAATTAAAATTTTCTTGTTTAAATGCAGCTGTTCTCCTTTATGCAACCATGATAGTTTCATGGAAATGAAAGCTAGGAAATTGGAAAAGTTTGTGATAAGCTCTGTTTGGAAAGTTTTCAAGCTTGTACTCCAATTTAATGGAGAAAAATGGCGAGTGCAACCGAGTAACATTCAATAATTTCGTAACTAATCTATTGTTTTTTTCAGAAAGGTGCACTTTCGGAAATAATAACTATTTGAATGTGAACATATTTTCGTTTGTTTTTGCTCGCATACTTTTTGTATTTTCAGTTGAAGATTTTTTTGTTTGTTTTTTTTTATCATGCCATATCTCTGCGAACTTTGATAGATCAATGAACGAGAAGCATATTTAAGTATCCCATCGTCTTCAATAGAGAAGCCTTTGGATAATTTTCAAACAAAAGACAGTTGAAGAAGTAAAATATACTTAGTCGAGTAGCATTTTTTTCTATTTGAAATCACTTCAGATACCCATATCAGAATATTGCAGAAGAGAACATAGACAAATTTTCAAAAAAGTGAATGCTACAAATGTTCAGTTTATTGGATTTTCAAATCATTCAACAAGCATTGAGTATTATATACATTTCTTTCAATAAAACACTCTTCTACGGCTTATGGATTCGATTGACATTTTCGAACTCTTTTGTTTTTTGTGTGTCACATTTTGCTATCATTTTTAGGATTATTATATGGTTCTTTATTTTTGGTGTATAGACATGCATTGAAAATGTAATCATTAAGTGTTGAGCTACTATTTGTTTATATTATTGATCGCTAGAGAAAATGCTTGATTTTTATGCTTTGATATCAGTATTTTTCGCTGAGGATGTGGAGTCTACATCCACATCTTTGTTGACTAAGAATTCTGGTACGATTTTGCTCATTGGTAATGTTGTGTAAATATCTAGAAATAAGGAACGCGTATTGATTGTAGGAAGCGATGAAGAGAGATTTCATATAGATGTTTTTACACGTTCGCAGATGTAGAAGGATTTTGAGTGTGATGAATCTGGTGTAGCAAACGTCTACAGGCTAATGATACTTGTTTTATTTTTGTCACTTCAAAAAGATTAATATAGAAGAAGAAATGAAAAAACCAAGATGATGCTTTCCGTTACAGCAAACTCGATTTCATTGTATCACGATTACTATTGACATGAACGATCTATTTTGAATAAATGCGTTTCTCGAATTATGATTAGCAATATTGAAATCGAAAAAAAAATAAAAGTATCATTTCAAGTTAGTTGGAATCAATATGAAACTGAACGAAGTGGATTTGTAACCTTTGCTGAGAAAAGAGAAAATTAGTCGAATATTTTTCATACTTTTTCACATATTCTTCATGATGGTAACTAGGAAATTCTTAATTCGTGATAATTGTTTCGCTCGTCCTTTTTAACGTATCTCGAGAAAAAAAAACACTATTTTTAGAAAATTCTCGACAAACATTTTGAAATTGGTAAATAGTCATTAGTTAAAAACTAAATAGATGGAGTAGACGATAAAAATAAAAAAAAGTTCAATATCAAACCGAGTTGTCGATTGACAATAGACTCGAATTTGATTACTTCAGTAAATTTCTGTTTTATTCAGTTAGGAGATGTTTTATTAGAAAAACAATTTGGAAACTAGTGAAAATGTTATGATACTTTCTATTTAACATTAGTTTTTTCAATCATCCTTTTCAGTATGATTTTCAGAAAAACTCGACTCGATTATGTCACACGAAATGTGCATTAATATTACCAAGATTTTCTAATAACAGATTCTCTAGAGCAGAATTATCTGCGAATGTATGCTACAGAATCTTCTTTTTGTAGTGGCCTAATAAAAGAGAGCAAAACTGTCAGATGTCACCATCTCGACTTCTTCTACAAAGCTTTGAGCCTGTGTTAGAGATATAATTATTCTAATGAAAAGTTTATCGCTTATTATTCTTTACAAAGGAATTTATTTCTCAGTATTTGATTGCTAGTAAATCTTTCTATCACACCCTGCATGCATCGCTGCATTACCTTTTTTTTGTGACATACGTCAGTTTCTATTCCAGTTAGGAAGTAAAGTATTTTACACCATACTGATTTGGAATCGTGGTTTATCATCAGAACAGGTTACATCCTGAAGATGAAATAAGCAATGAGGTTACATTTCATATGATCAATTTGTCAGGAGAAATGTCACTTATGTTACGTCCCATTTTACTGAGTAGTTTGGGTTGTAATCGCAAATCACAACCTTTGTTACTCAAATTTTAGTTATGCTCAATTCTTATAGTTGCTGAACAGCATGACTACTCACTTCTCTCAAGATTTAATGCATTTTCGAAAACGAAAACAGATGTGCTTACATTTCGAATTTTCGGAGTATGATGCAATGCAATGATACAACTTCAGTAGGCCAGTTAGACTCTTGTGAATTTTGAGACTTCCTTTCAAGTCAGAGATGTGAGATTGAGCCAGATATCGACAGTTGACAAGATACGTGGGAAGATAAGCACGTGAGCATGCAAATAGATGACAGAAAAATAAATCAGAAGCTGAAATCTTGATATTGAGATTTGGGTTTTGGACTTGTAGAAACAGCAGTATTGGTTTAAGATTTGATAACTCACATATGTACTGATAGTTATATATCTCATTCACTGCAATGAACTCATAATTGGATAGTCCTTATGCAATAATCGAATTTGATAGAGCGCGCTAAGCGCTCCTCGCGGTGCAACGACATTAGTAGTAGATTAATAATAATTTTGGACGAGAAAAACGTCGTAGAGTTTATGCAACAAAATGATCAGCCTAATCAGAGAACTTTTCAGATTATCATGCAGCAGGACGTGAGTGTGAATCAGTAAAGAGTAAAGCAGTATCCACATTCTCGTTTTAAACATCAATGACAGTATGCCATCAAAACAACATAATGGCTTACATATGTGAGTTTTATTTGAACAAGCCTTTGCTGAGATATGAACTAAATAATTTTTGTCTAAGGAATCGAGAAATCGTTTCTTGTCGTACGAAGATATAGTAATCGTATAAAAACAGCATTAATCAGAAATTATTATATTTAATATTATACAATTTTCATAGACTACTTGTATGTACGAGAACACAGCAAAATAATGAATGCATTGAATATTTTAGGAAGTTCAAAGCACACTTGATAATAGTATCCTTATGATTACAGTTTTGATTAGAGACATTCAACAAATGCAAAGCATTTCTATTTCACGAAAAATCTAAAAGAAGAATTCGCATCAAACTCATACGGAAACATTTTTCTAACAGTTTACTACAGCGCACAAGCTTTTCTAATACCTTCTCCTATAAATAGGCAATAGGAAACTTGAGAAACTAAGAAAAATCTAGCAATGATGATACCTGATTTTACTGTGTCTTTTGGATTGGAGTCATTTTAGACTAGAGCGAAACCCATATCTATAGCCGAGTCTATGTCTAATTCAAACTTTTGTACACAGAATTCTAAAGCTCTTGATTTTGTGTACACCTGTTTATGGAGGTGTTAGCGTCAAAAGAGGTCACTCTATTATCACTAGTTGTTCTCATTATTTATTATTGCTTGATTTTGTCCTCCTCTCGGCTGTTATTGCATTTTTTCTATGACTCACATCAGTGGCTCTTGTTTTTTTTTTGAATTATTTTTATTAAGTTGTCTCGGTGAGGTCAACTCTTTTTCTGTCATCTTGATTCATTATGATCAATCGAGTTTTAATAGTATAACCAGACTCCATCTCATTATCGTCATCATCTTCAAACACTTAGCTCGACATCAATATACGGTAGATGTTTTCTACACATGATATGTCATTTTCTCAGTATAGTGATGTATAGGTTTAGTGCTCATTCAGGCGACACTTTGCTGTGAATAGGACTGTTTATCAATGAGAGCGAGTGAGAATTTTATAAGAGATCAACTAGGATATGCTTGTAACATATGCATCGCATTCATGCTTCTAAGGTTAAATGAAGAGTTCAACATGAAAAAAGCGAGAGTTTGAGATGGGATACGCAGACACACTCACAGCCACTTCTTCCTTCCACACAGAAACCGTCACAGATAAAGAAAATCGGCAAGTCCTTGAAGTATTGCAATGATCGATGTGGCTTTACCATTAATCAACGAGTGAAACGAGTCCATCGAGTTTCACATTTTAATCTAGGAGAAATTACACTGAAAAGTTTTTTTTACAAGAATCATGCTTGATGATGTCGAAATATCTTGTACGAGAGGCAATCGCTCAAAATCAAACTTTCGACATATGTTAAGGATCATGCAACATATAGATTAAAGTTCACCTTGAAAGTCCTTGAATTAATTTTGTCATCTACTCTCGGTAATCAGCTAAAGACACAGTAGAAGAGTTACAACTCAGTTAAGGAGGCATAGACGTGAAAACTCTCTGACATTTGACTATTCTCGTGAGACCTTGTTCACACATGAATTAAAAACGTTAAAGAAAGGATGCAATTGACGAGAGTTCTTCTCTTAGGCAAAGCTATTCTTTCAAATATTCAAATAATCTTCACGGGTACTGATTCCATTTATTATTAGCCTATATTAGCCGACCCTTTGATCTACTTCGCATAAATGATCTCTTACGAGTGTAACTAACATTCAATTACGGCTATGTTGTGTGCAGAAAAAGCTCTAACGTAGACTATGTCGGCGATACATATTAGGCTCGTATTCGAGCACGCTTTCTTTCTCTTAGTTACACAGCTGGCTTCCAACTAAGCTCATACACAATGAAAGAGACTAGCTTTCCTTTACAAGATATTATATATAATTAACCACTTTATGCATTAGAACGATTTTCCTTGACTTTCGATATCGATAGAGAAGTGTCAATAGAAATTTATGAAAAAAAAATAGAAGTATTTCTTTTCCAACGTTGAACTTTCCTTTTTTCATTTCCTTTAAGCTAGTAGCACAATCGATCGAAGTTCCACATGCCTTTCTGTAGAGATTAACCAATCGTTGGAATCTTAGTGTATATTATGAGCTTTATAGTCGCATTTCGTTGTTCAAGTTAGTAGAACCAGACAGAAAACATTATTAATGATTTTCTTCTATGTCTCTAGATCATCATATCTATCTATCTAGCGACTATGAATGCGACTTCGGTGGCGAGTGCATCTTTGCTTGATCTACCTGTTGAATTGATCCATCGCATATTTTATTATTGTGATACTCATACTATTGTTGTTTCCATTCGCCTAAGCTGTCAACAAATGCATTCTATTGTCAACAATTATGATCGATATGAGCTCATTGTGGATTTAAAATCAATCGATACTGTAAGGACACTTGTACGTTTTATTGGACCCGACAGTATCATTTCTTTGACGATCTCCGACGCTTATTCGACGGATATGTTCATAAACCAAATTAAATCGCTGCTGGATTACTATCGATTTCCTCGACTACGTTGGCTGAATCTTCATGGAATACAACATAAGGACTTGGAGCATTTCTTTCGAAATCCGAATAACGATTCTTTGGCTTCCTCTTCGACAGAAGACAAGAATAGCGAAGCACAGTTTCTGACCGTGCCACTATTAAGTGGATGTAAGCGCCAAAAAGTATGTCGGAATAATGTGTCGCACGCGACAGACGTAGAATGGCCAGACTCATGCATGCTAGAGCGCCTAACAATTACTAGGTGCAATTACAGTCAATATCTTGCCATTCTTCGTCGGTTACCTCTTTTACAAACTCTTGTCATACAAGACTGCTCTGTAGATGGTATGAGTAATACGATGGTTTCATCGACTACCCCTACATTTCATCATTCACTGAAGTCTTTAATCATCACTGCTTGTTCACTTCGTAAACAAGACTTCGAGTTGCTACTTTCATCAATACCTTCACTTCGTCATCTGAAAATTATATCTTTGAGGCGAACGTTTGATTCTATGTTCGATGGCTCTTATTGCGAACAACTCATTTGTAGTAAACTGCACAAACTAGATAAACTTGATTTCTTCTTCTCTTATCAATATGATAGATACGACGGTTTCATCAGCTTAGAGTCACTTATCGTTCCATTTCGAACTCACTTTTGGCTTCATAGCAAACGTTGGTTTGTATCAAGTGCATACGCAGCAAGATCACGTGAAATCTGGGTCTATACGACACCTATTAACGTGATTGACATCAAGGAATTACTCAGATGTGAAGTATCATGGTTAGATAATACATGTCGTCTGACTCAACGATCACTAAATACAATGATTGATGTTAATTCAGTTGAGGTATGCAACAAAATCTGTTTGAAAGCAGAACTGATCATTCTAACGCAGCAGGACAAGTACAGAAATTCTAGAGTTCGAGTACGAGTACTGCAAAAATAGCGCCTGAGAGTGAGAGCTTCGAAACATATTTTGAATGTCGTTAAAATGTAAATGTCGAATATAAATAATCGTAGTTTTACATGATGCCGAGAGCTAAAGAAATTAGGTATTTCTTTCCTCTTCGAAGGAAAGAAATAGGTATCTAGTATTATTTGAATATAGCAAATCTTAACTGAATGTAGAATAGTGGCTAAGACTATATTGATGACTTCAACAAATTTAATTGTTTTTGCATGGAGATCAATTCATTGGAGATATCTAATAACATTGTCAAGGTTTATGCCGCAATAGTGTTTAATCATTTTTTCGAATTGCATCTGAATTCATCTATGAGGTTCACAAAAAATTGACCATCATTGGATATGGTACAAATGTGACTTAAAAAACTGATCATTCACTTTTCTCGAAAAACTGTTGCAAACACATAAACTCTTTAGAGATATGCATATAGAGTAGCGTGTGGGTATCCTCTATCTTTTCCTTAGTTGGATTCCACGAGGCACTCATTATGATCCTTCTGAATTACTTTTGGTTTCAATATCGTATGGTACTATTTCATGGTTTTGAAAAAAACCTGTTTCAAGTCTTACCAAAATCTTTTACTTCGCTTTTCTTAGAGTTTTCATCAAATTCTGAACTATTTGAGAACGAGGATGGAGTTCATTCTCATCCATCTCTTTACAGTCCATACGTTTTGTTTATTGCTAAGTCTATATACAACAATAGATAGATTCTTCTTCGTTATATTTACACTCCTAAACTGAAAAATATCGCATAGAATCTTTCATAAAATAATAAATTAAACCTAAAGGCAAAACTACATTTAATCAAAGAATTGTTCGAACGCCTATAACTCTTATAAGTCTAACGAGTATTTTAGATTGGAGAAGAAATTTTATGTCGACTCTATTTATACCATTAGAAAGTTTCAAGTATTTTCTACCTTCCATGAAAAAACTCAAAGATATTGCTACAGAAACCGCATAGATCTATCATTGTTTTCCTAAAAACACACCAAGATAAAAAATGTCACATGCCTTGTACTTGACGATACATTAAAGTGCCACACGATGTGTTCGTTGCGACAAAATTTTTCCAGTCTAATTCGTATTATTAATGCTTATTCTTTGAGTTCAAGACAGTAAAGTCTTAAAATCTAGCCGTAACCAGTCGATTTGATCTAGATCAGACTACTTTAAAGCAGTCCATTCTCGATCTTCGACATGTGCTTGAACAACAACTAATCGAGAAATAAAATAAAGAAATCGGCATATCGAAATGCATAGTTTTAGTATGTTCGATAGGGACAGTTATGTATCACTGTGCGCGAGAAAAAACAGGGTCGACTTTTGTTTTCTGAGTTCTTGAGCAAGCTTTTTCAACAAGCTTTCAACTTAAACTTTACTGAATTAAAATATAGCACTGGATGGTATTACTTTCATCGTTAATGTCGGTATTCGTTATATTGATAACGATTTATGCTTAGGCTGTGGGAGTAGCATGTGAAAAAAATGTTTGTCACAGTTTTGAGAAAACCTTGTGGGTGATGGAATTTTCTTAATAATAGAACAAGAAGAATAAAAATCCTGTTGTCACTTGACTTAATAGCAATAGGGGATGCTGTCTAGGTTCAGGTTTAGGAGTCAGATATCTTTCCTAAAACTAATCCCAACTCTTATTCTGCATAGAAGTTTGGCTTGATGCAGAGTTCTGGCGCTCTACCACTTGAATTTGATAGATGATGAGTAGTCGTATACTAACCATAAGCACGGATATAGTTTCAAACTTAGTCAACATGCTTTGAAACAGATATCACGAGACAATGAGCCCTTCCACAGCTGGTGATACAAAAGCTTGAATAAATTAGCTTTTGTATATATGCCAAGCAATGTAGTCACTCAACTTTCGAGAATTTGTCTAAATCCAGTTCGAAAATAAACGGAACTTTAGAAACTTCAATGGAACCTAGTTAGTCAAAGACGAAAATTTCGTACAATTACATTCAATATAAGCTTTATCTCAAATCTAGTTAAGTTAGACAGGAGCCACTCATATCAGTGCAGTCCGAGGAAATTCTGTCTCAATTTTAAATTATTATTCATCGAAGGATAATTGGTGTTATTTCGAAACGATACTACGCTCTACATTCTTGATCATAAAAAAAAAACAGTGCAAAGATAACCAGCTATTTTTAAAGGAATAGAGACACTAACATCGCTATGTACAAAGGTCGAAGTTAGGTCGTAGGTCTTCCAGGGGCGCTATGCACCCGTATACTGACACGCGCAGATTGTGCTAAAGCATTTTAATGAGACATGAAACTTAACTTGAATATCTTTACAAGTTTAACAATTACAGCGGAAACTATAAAGTGAACACTGTCAATCCTAAAATTACTGAAGACTTATAGACATTCGACAATGTTAGAAGCAAAATTTGATGGATTAGATACATGTATAATGTGTATTTATTGAGATTCAGATATAGATTAGGTTTTAGTATTAAAATAAGTCTCAGAGAACATTGTCCCTTCATGAACTCATAGATTTAATATATAGAACGACTCAAAGAAGGCTAAAAAAATGAGCCAATTACCTTATTTACTTCTGAAAAATTCACACTACGGCACACAATAACAGTTAAGAACTGCAAACCTTGACTACAATTCTGAATTGGAAACTGCAATCCTAGACACACTTGAATATCAAAACGTTCACAAAACTATATTTCTTATATCCTATTCTTTTATGTTTTATACATTTTGCCTCATACTATGTTTTGGTGGGTGGACAGATGAATTCTAATCGATTGAAACTCTATAAACTGATATAAAAGGATTTAAAATCCAATCCATTCAAAACAACAAGGAGATTATTTTTCGAAGGGATTCAAAATTATGATCGCTTTTAATCCAATTTTTTTCAACCAAAACTCAAACATGAACACATTTATAATCATAAATAATCTATCTTACTGTTTTTTCTTCGAAAATGGCTTCATTCTCAAATTCAACGTCCATAGGTGATAAAATATCCATAAACAAAGGAGCCAAATCAAAAATGAGTCCATCCGGAACGCTAACAGATTGAACTGATTCGATGTACATTCCAAACGACCATGAAGAATCACAAATAAAATATCTATTAAACATAATCCTATTATATACGAGTCTAAAAATTTTCATTCATGCTGCAGAGGTATTCATACAAACTTATTTAAAAATCAGTCCTACACATCTAGAAACGAAAAAGTTTTTCTTGCAAGCATTTTCAACGAAACTCATACATATTCCAATGAGCCCTCCCTGCCAGAAGAACCATTCCTCTTCAATACTATGTGTCTCTGTCCTAATTGTTTCGCTTTGGTCTTTCATAGAACTTAACCAATTACATTTTTGTTTCTCATCAATTATGCTATTTCGTGTACCAAAGTGTCATCTCCACTTCTTCACACAGACACTCACCACACTCAGCCTCTATAACAATCAAATTGGAGGCAAAGGAGCACAGCATCTGGCTGATGCATTACAAAATAACACAGTGACTCTCATGCATTCTTCATCTCTCTCATACTTTCATCTGTAATTTTTCATACAGACAATCACCACACTCATTCTCTTCAACAACCAAATCGGAGACAAAGGGGCACAACATCTGGCTGATACATTACGAAATAACACGGTGACTCTCATTCTTTCTTCTTCTCTTCCATATTAAAATCAACAGTTTTCACACAGACACTCACCACAGTAGACCTCACTTACAACCAAATCGAAGTTCTTGGAGCACAATATCTGGCTGACGCATTACGAAATAGCACGGTGATACTCATGCTCTTTCTATCTCTTTTATATCCTCATCTGCACTGTTGAACACAGACACTCATGACACTCAGTCTCTACAACAATCAAATCGGAGACAAAGGGGCACAACATCTGGCTGATGCATTAAGAAATAACACAGTGATCTACATTCATTCTTCGTGTCTCTCATATCTGCATCTACACTTTTTTACATAGACACTCAACACACTAAATCTTGGAGGCAATCACATCGGAGACAAAGGAGCACAACATCTGTCTAACGGTCTACGAAATAACATGGTGACTTTCATTCTCTCTTCATATCTCTCATATCTCCACTTGCATTTTTTATACAGACACTCACCATACTATATCTCTGTTTCAATCAAATTGGAACTCTTGGAGCACAACATCTGGCTGATGCATTACGAAATAACACAGTGACTATCGTTCTCTCTTGTTCTCTATCATATACTCACATGCATTTTTATACACAGACACTCACTACACTATATCTTTATATTAATCAAATTGGAGCTGTTGGAGCACAATATCTAGCTGATGCATTGCGAAGTAGCAAGGTGACTCTCATTTGCTCATCATCTCACTCATGTTCCATCTTCAATTTCTCATAAAGACACTCATTACATTAGATCTGTACAACAACCGAATCGGAGATCTTGGAGCACAACATCTGGCTGATGCATTACGAAAGAACACGGTGACCGTAATCCTCTTTTCATCTTTCTCATATATTCATCTGTAATTTTGTACACAGACACTCACCAAATTAGATCTCACGTGCAATCAAATCCGATATGAACTTGAAGAAGGTGTACAGGAGTTGATTAAACGAAATAAACGACTAACCAAATCGTGAATTTTGCTAAAAATAATCAAATGATAGATGACTAAAATAATGCGTTGAATTTTTTAGAAATTTTTTCTTGATTGTTTGTTTGAAAATAAAAATAAAGATGTTTTATTCTCAAAATAATATGCACCATAAGGAGGGCATTGCAGTAGTGTTCTTATGGTAAAGTAATAAAGACGTATGAATAGATTATTATTTAACGAAGAGGCTACCTCTACTGGCTGCAAGTTTTCAGCTTCATCTTTTAGCTATAGGTAGGTCTCAGTGATAGTAAGAAACCCCCAAAAGCTTTCGCCCTTATGACTATTCGTTCCCGAGATGTGGTCAAAACTATGTCGAAAAAAAAGGATGTTTTTTTCCGTTTTTGAAAAGACTTTTCTTCTTATCTAGATATTTCTAAAAAGAAGCTCATGATTAATCATTATGTATTCATGATGCAGTAATTTCAACAACAAGCATCGTACTTTTTTTTGGGAAGGTTTCTACAATTTTTAGCATAAAGACGATAAAAAATGCTGATGAAATTGAAGCATTAATCGAACACTTTATCAACATTGTTTGAGCTAAGACAAAGAACTATACCTCAAGTCAAATTTTTAACACAGATCAAGAGAATCGGTGAAGGACTTTCAAAGCAGTCTTACACTGACTTTTAAAGAGGAAAAGATAACAACTGGTGCGATAAGATATAAGAACGCAAATAGTCATTTTTACACTATACAACGTCTTGTCAATATGGAAGCATAAATAGTCGGCCCTCTAGTCTTATGTCTTCAGCAACCAAATGGTTGATTTACTGAAGGTGAAATTTAAATTCATAAGCTAATTAAGTTTATTGAACTTTACTAGACTTCAAGTATACAATCTCAAATGTTCCAAGTTGATAATATCGTCGTTACATGTTCAAAGTCTGGAAAATCAGCTATTTCTCATGTCGATTCTTGGGTTGATCAAGTTCTCATTCCAAATACACCTGAGATTTATCTGCTTCTTTCAGATTCATGGCCAGGACAAAACGATGGTCACATTTATAGGAAGAGAGAAGGTTTAAAACACTTACAAATACCAAACAAAATGACAGGCAAAATATAACCACTCGATCTATATTTTCAATCGTCAGATGAAAAGTGTTATTCTTCATATGTATGATCGAGTTATGCTTGACTAATTAAATATTTAACTGTCAGATTGAAATACTATTATTAAATTGGTATCACTCATTTATTCTACAGTGGTCCAATACAGTTGGCATGTAAGCAGACATGTAAAACCTCATCCTGATGATTTTCCTAAACGAATTGCAGTTTGTTTCTCTTTCGACGCTGTTCTGTACGAAGAAGTGAGATATTTAACTTCTTGTTTTATCTGTTGTTCATGTTGTCGAAATGTGTTATGTTTTTGTCATTTCTACATGGACTATCATTATCATTAAAGTTGTGTTTTTCCATATGTGTGACTTAAGTATTGTTTCATTTTGTATGTCTGATGCATTAAAGAAATTGTTAGTATTGAAGCTTTGATATTCCATAATCCAGTTTTGTTGTAGATTCAAAGGTTGGAAAAGTGAAGGACTGTGATCGAACTATTTTTTTGACGTTTTGTAAGTTTCAAACTAATACGATAACATTTGAACGTTAATTTCAAAAAATGAAAAAAATTCTTTGTTTTACGACATAGTTTTGACAATAGTTCGGGAATAAAGAACCATAAGCGCGAATGCTTCCAGCATTTTCTTACTCTCACTGAAGCCTAGCTATAGCCAAAAGATGAAACTGAAAGTATCACTACTGACCCGATGCTTTGTTTAGAAATGTTAACTATATCGATAGGTTAATTAAAAGATCCATTGATAATTCTATGATTATTTCAATTACATTTTATTCTTGATCTGAAGTGATTTTTGTGACGATTATCTATTAAAAAGAATGTGAAAATCATTTTTACGGTGTTAGTGAGAACAATGTAATTTGTTAGTTATTATAACCTTTTGCCTTAGAAGAAAAAAAGAATTCTTGAACAGTTCATATCTATTGTATTAGCAAGTCTTAAGAAGAATTTCAACTTTGTTATTTCCAAAATTCGCTACCACCATGTCAGTTAGATTGTCATTATTGAAATCACCAATAGTGACTGAAACTGGATTACTTTCAAAGCCAAGCATATAGATATCTGAGTCGGAGAAAGTTCCATTATTATGACCAAGAAATATGGCCACATTACTCGTTCCAGCGTTGGTGACAGCTAAATCTAAATGATGATCATTGTTGAAATCACCAATAGCCAACGATGATGGATATGAGTAGAGGCCAGTCGATTGATTGAATTGCTTGAGAAAGGAACCGTCACCGTGACCGAGGAATAATTTAACATGGCTCGTTCCACATTGCAGCACAACAATGTCTAATCGATTGTCAGAATTGAAATCGTTGATAGCGATTGAACACGGTTGAGAGTCTATCCCAGTTGCGAGCTCTATGCTGTTCGTAGGCAACTCATAGCGTTGTCTAAACATGATTCTAATAGTATTCGCATCAGTATTAGCAACAACGATATCCAAATATCCATCATTATTCAAGTCACCAAGTGCCACAGAATTTGGATGCGAGTTTTCACCAGTGGATAGCATCAGTGGATCAGGAAATAACTTGTTTTCATCTGCGAGAAAAATTCCTATATTATTAGCACCACTATTAACGACGGCAATGTCAAGTCGACTGTCATCATTGAAATCGTACAGGACAAGATAACTCGGATATGAATCACCTCCGGTTGAATATTTTATGACCGGAGCCAATGTGCCATGACCAAAACCATAGTATATCCCTATGTTATCAGAAGTAAAATAGGTGACCACAATGTCGACATTCTGATCGTTATTCAAGTAGGCAGTGGCTACAAACGCGGGCAAAGACGGACGCTCCATTGTGTAAATTCTTTCGACAGAAAATGCTTCGTGAGTATATTGAAGTAGAATGATAATGACACGATCACTGAAAGAGGTAAGTACGATGTCAGAACGACCATCATTATCAAAATCTGCGACAGCAACCGATGACAGAGCAGAGGTGTTTGTAGCCCAACGCTTCATAGCAAAATCAAAATTTCCATCACCACTACCAAGAAAAAGTTGCATATATTGTTCATATGAGTTGATCACAACGATATCTTGTCGCTGATCACGATTGAAGTCACCAACCGCAAGCGAGTCCGGCAATGAATCAGTACTAGTTGAAAAGTCGTTTGATTTGAGAACGATCCATTTCCATATCATAGAACGACTCCGATAGCACCTAAATCAAAGTCACTGAAAGCTATATCCGATCGATTATCGTTGTTGAAATCGGCAATAATAATAAACATTAGTCGAGAACCACTCTGATAGCTTACACCTAGCTCCAAATGTTATAGTTTTGAAAAGAATTCGTAAATATCTAAAGAAATCCACTAGAATGCGCCATAGTATACGAAAAAATTTCTATTAATTCTAAATGCTGTGGAAATATAGCAAAAAAAAACTAGAAACTGATAATTCATGATAAAAACTGCACTAAAGAAGAAACGTTTATTGCGTTCTATTGTGTAGAGATATGAAAATGAAATCCTCTGATAACAAAAATAGATTATAAATTCCGACGCAATCGATTAAGCTCATGTTATATAGATTTCGATGACTTCACTGTTGTAGTCTCGAAATTTTGTCAAAATCCTAATACCCTAGTTTCTCTATTTGATTTCGGGAGAAATCAGTAAAATACATGTGACTAATACAACGATTTGATATCGAATAAGCCAAACTGCAACATGTAAGAACAGAATGAATTCAGATGCTTAAATAAAAAAAAGATCGTAGAAATCAATTCTAGATTTGAAATCTTTTTATTAGACGAGTTGTTCAATAGGACGATTTTGTAGTCCCATTGGAAACTCTGACTTTAACGTACAAACTAAGCTTTAGAAAGCAATCCAAAATTTGGCCTGGAATCTTTCAGAATGATCCATCGGGTCTAACTGAACGATACTCAACGATAAGTGATTTGCTGTAGCATAATATGCTTCGATTCGTTTGAAAATTCATAAAAAAGCTTTATCATGTGAATTGAATTCCATTCCGTATTAAGCAATAACTGAGTTTTTATCCCAATCCATAAAAAAATCTTTTAAAAATAATAAAAAAATCTTTTTGAAAACTTCTCGTGCGCCTTGCGGTCCGTAAAGCGAACAAGCTCTTACACAATATTCGTGTCTTCCTACCGGAGTTTTCGATTTTTTTTCTTTTTGTCTTCAAAGGACTCGTTATGGGACTCCATAGAAGACTATATCCTGATTTCTGCTGAATAGAATCTATAGCACTTCAGGCAATTTTTCTATTAATTTTCGAATTAATTCTATTATATTTTCCACGGCTAATCGATCAGTTTTGACCATCTTTCATTAAGTTACCCAAGTATATTCCTGAAGAGTGCATGTTAACTCTTACATAACTTCAGGGTGTTCCGTATGTGCTTCAAAATCACACTAATAGGACTTCAATTGATCGGATATTTTGTGATATTGCACTTTGAAAGTATTGTGGTTTCAGTCAAAATCTTGATTTTGCCCAAGACCTAATGAGCGCAATTGGAACAATTCAGAGTGATGATTTTCTTTGAGGATATGTCTCCATGAGATTTCACTACTGTCAAAATGACTGCATTCTAGCAAGGTTTGTTAATAAAAGATCTATATTCATAATATTGAATATGTTCATTTTTCTGTGAATCTCATCTCGTCGTACTAATGAACTCATCGATAGTGTACTCATTCAAATTCATTATTTTCAATTACTATATTAAGTTCAGATGTACACATAATAAGCAACTGAAACCAAACAGATGTATTGTCGCTAGGAACTACCTAGAATACAAGACCGAAAAACGTGATTTTTAGATAGCATTTTCAGCACATATTTGAGCACTTTTGGAACTGAACAGTATGTTTTCGAAGAATTTACGTCAAAAATCTTGAAACTCTTAGTTCTAAAACTTATTTAAAATCAGAAAAGTATAACAACGTTCATTGAAGGCAAGTCCCATCATGTCACATGAGGACTAACTTATAGAATGGCATAACCGAACTTCTGTGTTGTACTCAGTATTTTTCACATCATTCCTTTTCATCCGACAGGAAAAGCAGATTCATGAATTAGAGAAATGAATATTATCTTCAAAAGTATTCGAAGAGAGTGAGTGTTTTTTATCTTCTTTCAAAAATATATGATTTAAAGCTCTAGCCGAGTTTAGTCGCCATATCGAGCCCCAAATACTTAAACGCTTAAGAAACACAATATTTACACCTTCATATTTCACTCTAGGATATTATGATGCTAAAATATCATGAATAAGTAAAGCTTTATTTTTTATTAATTTATACTAGAAGTTCTCATCTAAATATTAGGGAATATATTCATTGTCATTTGAGCCTGCTTTTCTAGTTCAACAATGTTTTCAGAGAAGCGGTTCTTCAGAACACCCAGATATGAAGGTGGCTATGTCTTCAACAAAAGTATGATATACTAGGTGTGTACAAGAAAATTTTATATGCTATAGTCATAATTTGAAGGTATTCGGCTGAAAATTGATGGAATAAGAAAATGGACAACCCTTCATTATCTGTCGATTTCTTCCTTTTTCTGCACGTTTCCAGTTCTTTTTTTCAATTTCTTCTAATGAGAGATTTTGTTCGGCTGAAATATTTGGTAGTTGAAAGATAGTTTCATATTTGTTTTAACGCATGTAAATAAGCTGAGCTACTAGAGTCAAAAGATGGGCTTTCGAAATGTCTTTTATAAAAATTTACAAGGGTAATTATAGACAATTAACTAATGATCTGTTATTACACCTGTGATAGAATAAGACCTTTCAATGCTGGCGTGTAAGGGTAAGATATAGTGTGGACATATTTCTATATGTTATTTCCTTGAGATATATAAAGATATTTTGTTATCTCATGTTTTTGTTTGAAAAAATGATGACTTACCATTTAAATAGATATTTTTTACGATGTTCTTGTTTTCTAGGTATTCTACATGTTCTTTTCTACAATGTTATGTTTCTAGCCAGATGTACGAGATATGTTGACTATGGTATTCGATATTTTTTCACTGGTATCTATTCACTCACGAAGAACAAAGCCAGGAAGAGAAAGTTTTAAAAAAGATCAGCATCAAGATGATAAACGACTAGTCTTAATTTAAATGCAAAAGCAATCAGTATCTAAATCTCATACTAATACAATGGCAAGCGATGGCATATGGCCGTTTACGCTGGTCGAATACGATAGGAATATGTGTGGGTGTCTTCTCTTCTGATAAACAGATCTACCAACACCCACACGCACCCTCTTGAATTATTTCAACTATCTAGATGTAGTTGAGTTATGTCGCGGCGATTGTCATACATCAATCGATTAAGCTATGATAAATTCCACAACTTCTCGAAGTTAATTGCTATAATAATATCAAGTTTCATAAAGCATTTCAGTGAGCAAGCGTTTCAATTTTAGATTCTTTTTAATAATATTTTATTAAAAAATGACTAACATCTACATTTGAATTGTCATAGATGGATATGCAACAAGACCTGAGGATGAACCTGAAAAAATTCGAGTTCGTCGTCCAGTAATTTTCTCATATTGATTAACAATATTTTGTATTGCTTCAACAGCTTCCGATGAATTGTAAGCAAGTACAGCAACTGTGCCTCCTCCACCACCACCAGTGATTTTTGCACCGAAAAGAACATTCGTTGATGATTTATCTTGTCGTATTAAATGAACGAGTAATTGTGTTTCTTCACTATTAAGATCACATGATGTATAACCAGCATCAGATTGAAACATCAATTCTCCAAGACTAGAAAAATTATCAATAGATAAATGATGATCATTGTTTAATAATTGTTCGAATAATTGGACACGAAAATTTTCTTCAATAGGATGAGCAGTTGCAGCACGTAATGAATAAATTTCATTAGAATCTACTGAAGTTAATGGATCAAGATGCGATGATGATATAAAATCACTACCAGACATTTTTTCTGGTAAAGACATTCGATATTGATTATTAAATTTTGAAAGTGATATTTGACATAGATGATGAATATTATCTGGTAGATTCATTAACTTTTTACCCATAAAAGTAGCTGTACGTATACGACGATAAGCAGAACTAGCTGTTGATCGTTTAACACCAGAATCAATACCAAATAATTGAGCATTTACAGGTAATGCGACATTATGAAATGGTGGATTTGGTGTATGTTGACAAAGAAGTGAAAACAGATGGTCAGCACACGCATGAACACATGTCATTTGATCCATAAATCCACATGAACTACCAACAATATGATTTTCAACATATTGGCAAAGTAGAGCTAGTTCAGTATTCGATATGATATTATCAAGATTTAAACATGCACTTGCTAAAAAATCAAAACACTATTAATGACATACAATGCACGAGAAAGGATGCAAAAGGTCAATCCTTATTTCTCCTCTTTCGAATCGTATATAACTTGCTTTTATAACAAGTTCATAAACACACTTAAAACGAATCCACACTTTTTGTGATGTTCAGAAAAATGTTGTAAAATGTTGATCCCTATATCTCTGTGATAACTTTCATGAACTCATTAAAAAAGGAGTGCAAAATGACATTTAATCATGGTTAACTATCATCTACAAGATTTTTTTGATGAGTTCATGTAAAAATCACATATTTATATCGCGAATGTTTCTATCGCGTCATCGCGTTTACCGATGTGTAACAAATATAAATCATAGACTGTTTGAAAGAGGAGAAAATATCCTATCAATTAATAAAAAAAACGGATATTCTTTTCAGAATCTATTGATCAAAAAGAAATACGGATCAATAGTTTTTTTTCTCATTACTTTCACATCTAACTTTTGTTAATCCGAATCGTAATCTACGTTTCTAGAATTACCTGCACGAGCAACAGCAACTTCAAGAGCAGCCGATGAAGCTACACCTTTATTACATGGTACATCAGAAATGATAATTACATTGAAACCGATTGGAATTGATGTTTTATCCATTTTATCTATCAATTGAGATAAAATACCTAGTATATAATTTGGCCAATTCATAGGTTCATCAGATAAGCATAAAGTATTGTGTTGTTGTTGATTATACCATGTTTCTAATCTTTTTCGTAATGTATAATTACGGTCTAAGAGTAAGTTCATTGGAATTTCACGATCCCATATGATTAAATCATTTTCATTGATTGAATCAATGTCAATTCGATCTGTTTGAATACTAATCATACGAACTGTATTTATATTAGAAACTTGAACAAACGCATGGGTAGTTTGTGCAATTGGATATTGAAGTACATGACAACCTGAATAGTCAGCAAAACCTTCAAGTAGAATAAAAGAACACTTGTATCAAATAAAGTTTTTGTTTTTTTCTTTATATTATCAAACCTCCCATTACATCCAGACGACCAGGTGAACTAGCGCTATATATTGGTTTCTTAGATATTGAGAATAATGTTCGTAATTTATCGATGTGTTGTACTAATGACCAAGCTTTGGATATATGAGACTTTTGTTGTAATGGTCTTTTTTTCTCAAAAGTAAATGCACGAAATGTACGATAATATTCTTTAGGATTACCAATATCGTATCGTTGACCATCTAATAGACAACCACGTAATTGTCCATTTTGTCGAAGATTATTCATTGCTTCACGTAAACCAAGTTCTGAAGTTATGTTTTCTTGTTTCAATTTTTGTTCATATTGTTCAAGTTGATCAAAAATTGTCGATGGTAAAATATCGATACCAGCTTGACATAAAAAACGATTGTCAAATATTCGAGATTGAAAACGGTTAAGTGCTATTTCAATTGAAGGTTTCTCTATCATATCTGTTATCTCAAAAAATTGTTTATTCTTCATATCTATATTCGATTGTAATAGACCAGTTTCTGAAACTTCTTCTAAAGAACAGGTCATTACACCTGTAATACCCATAATAGATTGATTTGAAATGTTCTGTCGATATGCATTGAGTAATTGCTGTAAACATGATTGATTATTATTGCTATTCGATTGATAAAGATGATCACTTAACATAACAACAAATGGTTCATTATCAACATATTGTTCAGCTTGTAGAATAGCATGACCAAAGCCTTTTGGTGATTGTTGTAAAATATAATCGATATTTTGATGAGGATAAGATGAAAAATATGATTGAAATAAATCTAATTGTTCAGGTGCAATGACAAATAAAACTTGTTCGATATCAGTTCCTTTAGTAAAGATTTGTTCAAGAAGAAGATCAACTACTGGACGACATTTCCATGCAATAGAATCTGATTGTACAATAGGTAAAAAAGCTTTTGGTAAAATTGTACTTTGAGGACGCATTCGTATACCAAGTCCAGCAATAGGAATAACAACTTTACGTACAAAATTTTTTCGACAATTAACTATTGATGGTAATATATGTTCAATAGATCTATCTTTTTTCAATAGAGTAACTACATGACCTGAAAATGGTGTACGTGATTGAATAGACCAACCAGTTGTTGAAAATAGATTATCCCATTCTTGACGAGTTCGTTCTTTAGCATCGTGTAATAAGAACATATGTAATGATAAAAGAGCATGTTGATTAATATTTATATCAACTTCACGTTCGATTATGCAGAGATATTTTGCTGGAATACGATTCAAAATTATTTTAACTTTCTCAGCAGGCCAATCGTGAAGTACTCGAGATAAAAAATAAAAATCAGCTGAAGGTAAAAAACCAGAAAATAAGTCTCCACTTAAAAATTCAATTTGCGGATGATATGGTGCTAAACGAATAACTTCAGAACGATCAATACAGATTAAACGTTGTTTAGAACAATGCTTTGATAATTCACGTAGCAAAGAACCAATTCCACCACCAAGATCGACAATAGTAGATGATTGAAATAATTCATTTGGAATTACAGATATAATACCATGCCAATCTTGATCAGCATATGAATTCAATACTCTTTGTGTCAAAGCAACAAGATCTGGTGATTTAGCAATATCAGAAAACAAATCAATTTTTGAAATATGTTGTTTTTGAAAACTAAAAGTTGACAACCAAGCTGATATATGTCGATCTAATAACCAATAAACAGCACGATCACGAGTAATACTATCTGAATCAAAAAGAAGACGACCTCGATCTGTTATAGTATAAGTCTTATTGTTAGGCGATAATTCAAGAAAACCAAATTCACTCCATACTCGACGAATTTGTTCTCTTAAATGATAATCATGATTGTTAGATTGATGATCTTCTTCAAGTAAACTAATTTTTTGATCTAAACCCATTTTAAGTGCAAAGGATGACCAATAATTTTTTGAAATCTATGATAAAAACAACTGTTAGAACAATTTCTGTTGGATTAAAACATGAAACGCGATGTAGCTACTATTGCTAAATCACGACTTAGTATAAAACGTCAAAAAAAAGTAATGTAGAAGCTTAGAATAATAGCGAAAGGAAGAAGGTCGATATGAAAAACACCGAAGATGAAGTTTTTCAGCGTTTTAAAATCTAATACTCAATGTTTTAAATCATCAATTGTGTTTCATAAAAATTGATTTACTTGTTCAATATCAGCACGATTTTCATCCTGACAATTATGTAATCGAGCTAATATACGATGTTGTTCATCGATAATACATCTTGATCCATCATGAAATAATTGAACAAGTGCTTGGCCATTATAAAAATTTTCAATTTGACGATATCGACGGCCTTGTCCAATATCAACACCAGCACGATTAATAAAAAACCAACCATTTTCATCTCGTGCTCGCGCTAGACCTTTATGATAAACATCAAGATCGAAAAAACTAGTTTTCTTCGATGATGAATGAAGTAAATCACCATTTTCATTAATAGCACGAAAAAGACCGTCAACTATACTACGAACAACAGCACTACCCTAACATTCAAAAATCAATAATACACATATAAATATGTAAAAAGAAAAATAAATATTGTACTTCTCGAAAATCACCAGCATATGAATGAGGACCTGAAATAATTTGTCCGTTAGGATTAATATGATAATATTTTAAATCGAAGTCTCGAACAGGACATCGATATGACTGAAAATTACCACACCATTGCCATACAGATTTATACGCAGGAGAACCTTGTGCTGTAATATGATACCAATGATCATCTTTCTAAGAATATGTAACATTAATTTTATATTTTATTTTATTATATCTAACAAACCTGTACAGCAGCAAGATTTTCATAGAAACCAAATGTACGATGAAAACGTTGTGCATAAACATTTTCACCATGTTCATTGATATGATATGCTGCTTCAGTTCGATCAATAACTGGTGCTAAACCAGGTGAATGAAATGGTAGAACATTTTTAAATCGATAATGATAAAGTGGTTGTTGAGTATTTAAACAAATATGATATGTACCACATGATGAAACTCGTGAATGTGTCCATTTCTTTCGATGAATTATATTTTTCACAAGATTTAATTGTTGAAATCGATTAAACAACATCTAGAATGAATATTACGTTCAAAAAAAAGAAAATCAAAATGAAATTTATTAAATCATTTTATTTTAATTCAGGTGGTTTTCTCATATTACAATTTTGACAGAGTGAATATTTTGTATAATTATTAATTAAATTTTTATATGTATCACTTGTCCAAATTTTCATTAGAGTTTCATTCGAATTTTGAACATTACCAAATGTACCTAGTGATAATCGTTCTTGATCAGGCGCACAACAAGGATTGAAATTTCCACTATGATTTATCCATGCTTCTTTACCTAGAAATGGACATACACTCTGCGGATGAATTGTATATGAACCACTATGTTCATTTAGTTCAAAGAAATTTTCAAGTTTGATCTAGAAAATTTTAATTGAATATTTTTTCTTTTTGTTCAAAGAATCTTACTTGTTTTCCTGTTGGTAAAAAATTTTGACGAGCAATATTTTGACATTCAATAACACATTGATTCCATCGACGAATAGATTCTGGTGATCGACGTAAATTTTGGTCTTTTATTTGTTTAAAATGAGCCCATAAATGATGACCTTTAATACGATCAACACCTAACGATATTCCTAATTTGACAATCTAAATAAATCTTATTGCAATATATATCTATATATCAAAATAAGAATTATATTTACTTCAGGTATTTCAGGTAAATTAATTTCCATGAATGTAAGTTGTAATGTAACTGAAGCTCGATTATTACCTTTGTCTGCGAATTCATCACGTATACGAATGAATTCAATTAGATTTTTTAACTATAAATATATTTAAATGAAATATTTACAGTAGTTCTAAAAATTGATTTCGATTCTTTTTCCGATTGAATATTATAATATTCCCCTAGAAAACTCGAAAACCTAATTTATCAACATACACAATCGGAAAATAAAAGTTTGTTGTTGTCTCATAGAACAAGTGATTCTCTAGAATATGATACATCTCTGTACGATACTCTCTGACAGACTACATCCATACTAAAAAATGTCGAAAATTTTGATTTTTGGACTTCTCTAAAAATTGATGTAATTCAATCAAAATGTCTCGTGAAAAGCCCAGAGTATTCAAAATCAAAAGTTTTATTTTCAAATTTTGTGTACTAAAAACCTAGGTTTTTTGAAGATGCTATGAAGATTTTATATTCGCCGAATTTTTGTTGGAAGCTTGAGATTCTTTATGCAACTTATTCTTACAGAACGAAATTGAAACTAAATTTTTATCATAACTTTTTTTTGAGCCACTACATCTCCAAATATGAGCATATACCTGTTTATCAAGTTTAGAGTTTTTCATAACTAATTCTTGAGTCGTTTTTGTACTACCATTCCAAGAAAATTTAATATCACTTAAAACTGGCATGAGAAGATGAGCCCATTCCGCAACTAAAAAATAATAGAAATTATTATTAACAGAAATTCGTTAGTGAAATAATATGTGATGCAAAAGTCATCAGACTGATATCAGCCACTATTTCATTTCGATAGAAGTGTGCTGAAAGAAAATTTGCTCTCCTTTGAATCGTATATAATCTCTCTTTCGAAGCGTATATAGCTTAATAATGTTAATATGTTTAAGTCATCTTCAAAAAGCTATAAAGAAAAAGATAACCAGAAAGAACTGCAAGACGTTGTACAAAATAATCTATTGCGATTGTTATATTATTTTAAACGATGAAAAGTCTATCACATTAAGTGAATAATTATCTTGTTTAAGATCATGATTTGATTGTTTGCATGATCGAAAGAAGTTTCAAATATATAATTATGAAAAAAGGCCAACTCATTATGAGGTTACTTCTCTTTCCTGTTACATCATTTAGCTTATAAAACTTTAGCAAAAATAAAATTATATACGAGTCGAAAGAAGAAAACAGTGACCGACATTTGTTTTATTATTTTTACTTCACATATTATATACCAGAATGGCCTTGTGGTGAAAAAAACGATCCATTTGTTGTTAGATTTAATTTAATATTATAATCTCGACATAGTTTGATAATATCTTCAAATGTACGACCTTTTGCATCTCGATACATAAGTGGTTCACCCATTGTTGATGGAATCTAGTAAATATATTCGAAAATAAAAATAATAAATAAATATTCTTACAATTTCTTGTAATCCAAGTGAAGCTGTCTCAGCAACAACTTGTTTTATTATATCAAAATCCATTCTACGACGTCGAATTTTTGCTTCTTTACGTGCTTTTTGATGTGGTGAATGTTCTGAATGTTGTTCACACATAATACAACTAAAATTACAATCATCTGGATTTGTATCAAATGTTATTCGACGTGGAGCTGATAATGATTCAATAGGTTTTGGTTGAAGATTTACTTGTTCTTTAATATGACGTTTTGTTAATGTTGAATATAAATCAATTAATTGATCAACATGTGATTCAATTGATGGTACTTGTCCATCATCTGAGTAAAGATAACCATATTGACTTAATTTATCAAGTAAATCTGGTTGTTGAATAGCTCGAAGTATAACTTGTGCAAGTGATGATACATTACGATGTGTGAATATTAATCCATTAACTCCATCTTTAACTAATTCATTCTAAATAGAATATAAAATGTTTTCTTTTTCTTTTTTTGGAAAATATCTATCAATTTTAAAAATTCTTACCATGCCACCTTGATTAGCAGTAATAACAGGTATACGACATTGTTGTGCTTCATGAATAACTAATGGAGAATTTTCATTCCAAATTGATGGAACTACAATATAATCTACATGATTAAAAACACGTGCGACAATGTCAGAATTTTTATATTCTGAGCGCCATTCAATAGAAATTCCAGCTGTTTTAGCCATTGTTTGAAGATAACTTGTTGTTGTAGAATCTGGTCGACCATAAATAATAATATGAAATCGATTAACTAATTCTGGATGAGTTTGAACTATTTGTTGTGCAGCTTCTAATAATAAATTGATACCTTTCGATGGTGAATGTCGACCAATGTATCCAAATACCAGAGGATCATTCAATGAACGAATACGTTGACGATTTATTAATATTGATCGATCAAAACCATATGGTAAATATTTAACTTTTTCAGGTGGAAGACCAAATTCATTGATAAATCGTTTTTGTAAATGAAGTGATGGTGCAATGAACATATCAATTGTATCACATGCCTGTCGTACTGTACGCATTCGTTCATTGATCCACCATGTCCAATAATCCATTTCACGATCCTTGTTTGTTGTAGTTCCTAATAGATAAATATAAATCAGAATTTTCAAGAAGACACTTTTATCAGCCTGGTCTACAGGTCGAACCTATTCGATGGATGTTTCTAGTTTTCATTGTTTACTTAATTTATTTCCATGGCAGATAGTATAACGACAATCTTTTGTACAAAATAGGGGTTGAAAGTAAAGAAATAAATCGTTAACAATATTTATCGAGATGTTTTTGAATACATTAGTACTGTTCCACATAATCGGACAAAAATTAATTATGATAGAAGTATCAAGAGTCATGTACGAAAGAATGATCGACACTCTGACAACTCTCATATAAATATTTCTATGAAATCATGATTTCATACCTGTAGCAAAACGTGATGTAAAACATTTCGAAGCACATTTCTTATCTTCTTGTCCTATACACAATTCATAAGGTTCTTGATTAGTAAATGTTGAAGCAACACCATTAATTAAAAATTGACCTCGTGGACACATAAGCCAATAATCATGTAGTGTATAAATAATTTTTGCATTCAAAATATCTTTTGCACATTGTGGTAATGTTAATGATAAATGATTTAAATGTCCAAAATGAACAATATTTGGTTTTGGATCGAGATTTTGACATAGATTTTTGAAACAATGATCAATATCAGTATTAATAAATCGTTGATATGGTGCTTCTCGTGCATGATTAATTAAAAATATTGGTATAGTTGAATCATGTTCATCTTGTGTCTGTCGAACAAGAAAATCAGCACGAAATGGATCTTGTTCACGTGCAATAATCGAAACTGCTGATGTTTTTCTTGATCGATTTAATCGAACAGCTAATGTTTGTGTGTAAACCTAAATTTTTCTTTTACAACTTTCAATAAAAAAGAGAACATTAGTTTTACCTCTGAGCCTGCATTGAATAATGGTGGATAACCATGATTGACAAGTAAAACTGATGGTTTTGTTACAGTTTGAACGATTGATGAAGTAGAAAAAAATACACGATTTATTTTCCCACTGATACCTAAAAACCGCGCCATACAGTGTAAAAATAACCTGTATGGTGTCTAGACACAGAATAACTAAAATGAAATGCTTCGGCAGATTGAGAAAGAGAAGAACAGAAAAGTGCAACATTTTTAAAAGTACGTGAGGATAAAAATGTTATCGTCCACTTCAGCATTTTTTTAGTTCTGTTGCTGTTATAGACGGTCGGAATGACTAAGAAACCTCGACTATTTTTTGTTTAAGTTGGGAAGAAACAAAAGGAGACGAGTGATGTAACGTTGCGTTGGTTACAAAATATAAATGTGACCAATGAAAAAAAAAGAAGTGTTAGCATAATTATACAACTCAGTAAGAACTAGAGTTGAATGACTAAAAACAGAATTTAATTATAGTCATGTTGAATATTAATTTCAAAACAAGTATTTTATCTTTCGTTACATGTGATTTACGACGTAGAAATTTTAACAAAAAATTTATTATTTTTTATTAATAAAAATTTCAATTTTTATTTGATCTCTTGTGAAAAGAAAACACAAAAGATAATATGTGCTAAAACTCGGAATCAGTCACTTGTAGAAACTTTGATCATGTAATCAATTAATCGAGGTGAGACATATTCTTTTTTGATCTCTATAAAATGAAGATAGTATAGGAACTTGAAGCGTATGATTCAATTGATTGTTTTGCAAGTCTATAAGATCTGAGAAAAGCTCTATAATAGTAACTGCCACACTATAGTTATGGGATCATCGACGACGTCGCATCAGTTTGACAATAATACCTTTGATAATTATTTGTATATATGTAAAAATCTTTGGAATTCTCTTCTACACGTTCTGGTCTAGGAATATGCTGTGTGACGATAATGAAAGTTTTTTCATGAATACTTCGATAAAATCAAGAACGACTCATATTGACTTCTAACAAAAAAGAATGCGAATGTGTGCGTGTTTAACAGAACATAAGACATCCACCCATACTCAGACTCAGATCGACGAAATATTTTTGTCATAATTAGATTTTTCTAGTTGCTAAAACATGTTGACTTTCCTTCATGGAATCTTTTAAAACAAAGACATTTTTTTGTCAGCCTTAAAATCGATTATTTAATATATGTCTTCTCTATGTAGATATTCACATTATGGAAATTTAACATGATAAAACTTTGAGGTGTTACTCTTATCGTGATCCACGCCCGATTCGCCTCAGAGGTACTAGTGCATGATTCGAGAAGCCGCCACATTTTGACTTTTAGTAAATTCATCTCCAGTCTCTTTAAATGCTAATCCAAAAGAAAAAATTATATATAAAAGATTTTGTTCAGTGGTAAGTGGAATGGAAATACACGTTGTGATAAACTAAAGTGAATAGCAGAGATATTCGTCGTTTATCAGAGCAACAACATATGAAAAATGAAAACAACAAAAACAAAGTTTTATCTATAAGAAAGATAAGATAAAAAGAAGAAATTCATGTTAACCATATTTTACTTATCAAATAAAATCAGTTATATGAAATATTCTTCAAAAATCTCCGCGAGTAAAACTATTCATATTTGGTTAAATCATGTTTTCCGGATGTAAGATTGTCATCTATGTAATACATTAAAGTGAGCACTAATTACTTTTCTTCAAATTACAAATTATTTTGTTAGATTATAACATTCAGTGAAAGAATTCTATTTTCAACAAAAATTCAAGAACATCCTCCAATTCATAAATTTAAAAATGAAATTTTCCAATTTATAAAA
>CAJNOP010000514.1:0-23107 GCA_905250075.1 Rotaria sp. Silwood1
ATGAAATATATTTTTTACAATTGATATTAGTATGAAATAATATGTGATACAATATGTTATAGCTGAATAGCTCAAAAGAATCTGAAGAAAACTTCCTACGTCATAATTAATTGGGACAAAAATGAGTTCGGGAAAGAAATTTGCTAAGTGGAAACATTTTAAGATTTCGTTAAAAAATTACAAACTAAGCAAGTTCGAATTAAAACAATGAAAAATGCATCAAATTTAAGAAGCAACGAAAATCTCTAATTTGTTGTATATTGATAATTTTCATAAATTTTTGAGTGTTCAATCTCAACACTTTTGTTGCGATCAAATGTTTTGATGTTGATCATTGATGCTTCTACTATTTTCATCACGACATATTCTAAGTTGACAATATTTCTATTGATAGAAATATCGATATTCACTTCAATTCATATGAATTACAAGTTTAGTAATTATGTCAACTATTTATCAATGTTTTGCTGTAAAAGAATCAATCAACAACTATAGTATGATCTAAAGAAAGATAATTTCATTGTGTAGGTAGTGCAACAATGATAACCTAGACTGATATTTGTTTTAAACTAACGTTTGACGCGAATGTTTTGATAAAAATAGTTTATTCATTATTCGAACCCTTAGAAGCAACTGTTGAGAGGCAAACGCAATCGATGATAATCAGAATTATGTGTTTTTTTTGGAAATATATGCGCAGAATCGTCTTTTGACATCACCTTGGTCAACGATCAGAAAGTCTATCAAAGTGTTTAAAATGATACTTGCAAAGAGTTTTATTTTGACTAAAATTCACTTCCGAAAAAAAAAGTGAAATGGTTTTTCGATATTTGAGTATTGTAGAGCAAATTTTGCTCTATAGAATGTATGCTCTTTATATTGGTTCTTCCGAAAGGATGAATAAATTTTAAGAGATTTGAGATTTTGTTTATTGTAATAGTGCCTTTTGTAGAGAATTCGATGCTCTACAATAATGTTGAGTAGAAACTGTTTCAAATATTATTTTCACAAAATTTTATCCTTTACTTGATGGAAATTTCATTTTCAATCGTTTGAAAAATTTTCTCATAATTGACCAAGCTTACGTTAAATGAAAATAATGCTCATATATTATGAAAGAACAAAAAATTTAAACTCGAAGTATTACCTAAGTTTGGTCCTCAAAACTTGCTTCTAAGTACTGGAAGAAACGAGCGAACATTGCATAGCAAGACGCATTGTAGATCAGTATATTTTTCTGATATTGTTGCAAACGAACATATGTTAAGGATAAATACTAAAGCTTCTGTCATTATCTGAATGTATATAAAGTATACATTCAAGACCTAACACATATGTTGATCTTTTCTATTCCGACTTAGAATAGAGCAGATGTTTTTTCAATTAATACAATAACGACTGTCATTATACAAAAAATGAATTGCTCTCTTATTAATTTATTTAATATACTAGTGTTTTATATATAGTTTTGTTTTATAATTGAGCGATTTTATTGAACGAAAACAATCTCTATTAGTTGGAAAAAAGTCTACTTTTCGGCTGATTAAAAGAATTTAGAATAAGAAGTATATCGTTATAATTGAAAATGTAGTGCATTTAATAGAATATTTTTTGTCAAAAGGGTTCAAAAAAAATACTTGTCATTGTTTTCTCAACAAAATAGTTATAGGAATTCAATTATCCATTAGTCAAAAAGTTTATATGACTATAGTATTGTCCATAATACCTAGAGAATGTTATTTATTTCTCTTTTATATATACATTTTATTATGTTTTCGATTCATTATATTTATAAAGTCATACAAATCCCTCGTGAGATGTTTGTTATTATGCTCATGAAATACGGAAGTATTTTGAATAAGAATGACATATGATATGGCATGCTAAAGCGTTTGGATTGTCATTAAAGTTTGCGTGTTTCTTTCTGAACAGCGTGTAATATGCTTGAGCACTAAATGAGTGTCATTTTTCCTGACGGCGAAAAAAAAACGACGAGACTCCTATATCAGTATGAACAGTTCGTAGCCATCGCAATTTAATGATAATAAGACTCCATTGAATTTTGTCATTTGTTACCATGATTATAACGAAATTATCGTTATTTGAAACTAATTTTAATTATAAATTGCAAGTAGTTTTTAGTGTTTTCTTTAGTTTTACGTACAAAATGAATCGATTCTTAATAGAAACCTACATTTTAAATAAAAAAGAGTATGACAAGCAGAAAAAAAATCTTAATAAGTTATTAACTTCAGACATTCTAAAAGACAAGAAGCATTATGACCTATTTTGGAGACAATTACCTCCATCAACCATTCAAGACCCGATAACTCGTATGCAGATCAATAATGACAGAAAATGACAATTATTTAAGATAGGCATTCACAGTAGTAATAAAACGATAACTTATCGTGAGATATCATCGTTACCATTCAACATAAAAGAATAGAGCGACTATGAATGACGTTCGAAAGATATCGTACAATATGGAAATCAATAAGCGTAAATGATTTATTAACGATCGCCATTTTCTATCGCATTTGCTCGTAAAAATCATTAACAATAACGACTAGTACTCGTTCAATAGAATAGGATACAAATGAATTGATTCCAACCTCAACATTGTGTATACTAAAACTGACAAAACATTTATACATACGAATGTATGTCTAAGAGTATAGCTGTAACGGCATAATCATAAAACAAAAATCATAAGGGTATAGATATGACTATTTAGGTATGGAAATAGAGTAATATAGCTTTAGTTGTAATTGTATATATTTAACGACCTAGGTAGAAGAATATATGCTCGAAGCTATGGATACAAGGCTATAGCTATAAGTATATTGATCACGGGAGAGAAAGCAAGATTTCGAAAGTATAGACTTCATGCGTATTTCAAAATTTCTTTTGAAGTCTGTTACAGCTGGTAGAATTAAGTTGATCTCGATGTGTCTGAGTTGTCTAAATTAGATACAGAGCAAAAACTATGTAATATTTTCACTTGTGTACTATTGTTTGTATTGATTCGACAATCTATATATATGGTCAGGGTTATAATAGAGGTAGTATCTAGAACAACTCAAGGGTCTATTGTACTCCACAATCAATCGAAAAAACTACTGTTATGTGTTAGTCAATCCATCAGAAAATGCTTAACGTAATTGTATAAAAATATACATGGGATATGTGTAATAAATAGTACTTTTCTAAAAACACCTAGCTAATCTATATATCGATACTGTGAAATCACTAGCTGAAAACTGCAAAGCTATTTGAGTTCGAAATGCTTGGGCAATGCCTTAGATTATGACTATATGATTATAGTTAATAATATCAAGTATAGACAATCGATGTTCGAAATCATAATATTATAGAAAAGACTTCTTTCGTCCCTCACAACAACTCAATCTTAGTTTTTCTATATAAATGTTGATTGATGACATTATATGATGTAAACAAGTAAATTGCTTAGGTAATTTCACTGATTGTTTTGATGTGTATTCGACAGTGAGAAACATCCAATGTATACTGTTAGTAGAATACTCGGCTATAGTCCTTTGCAAATCGAGTACATAATTATTCAATATCTTCAAATTGTTTGAACGTTAGTTATTAGTTGTGATATTAAGTATTCATAAGGGAGGACAAATGAAAGAATAAAGGAAAATATGGCTCATATATGATCATTGTTGAAATGCATTTGCTAAGCGAACAGCTTCACTTGATTGGTTAATTCGGCTATATTGGTTGTAAAGTATGTGTTCTAAAAAAAGGATTATGTATGCGGTGGTAAGCGATTCATTGGATATGATAAGCATTCTGTGATTATGAAATCACTTTTTATTTTTGTGAATGGTCACTTTTTTCCTTTGAAATCTTTGACGAATGTTTGAGCTACCATACATGGCTAATTTCGTTGAAAAATCAAATGATTGTTGATAAAGAAGTGAAGGAAAATGAGTTCCATGATTCAAACATGGATTATAATAATAAATCTGTGACATGTTCAATACCGGTGTCCATGAATATACAAAGATTTTTACATAGGTATTGCATTGAAAAGGTGAAAAAGCAATTTTATTGCTGACTTCAGGAAACTCTTTCTTTTAGTTAGTATTGTGTGTCATGTTCGATTAGTTTCACTAATAGTTATTGTTAAAGATCGAGATCGAAGCAATATGTTAATTTATCGTAATATTGATATTTCTAAAGGATCACGTTGCTGCACAAAACATAAAATATTTCATTGTAATTATATTATTAGCATCACGTAAAACCTTCAAACAATGGTCAATAGTAGTCACACTATGGATTTTGACGATCTTTTTTCACTGTCAGATATCGATTATACAAGCCTGACCGGTTTCACATGAGCCCAAAATGATCATGTTCTTGCATACTGTTACAGACATGTTCTCACACTTGCGTACATTTTATTTCTTTGTCTTTCTTTCTTGATATCATATCAGTATCTACTTGCTACTTTTTTTATTTGTTCTCCCGATCATCTTTTTTCTTCTTGAATATGTCACTCTCTCTCTCTATTATATATAAAAGTGAAATATGTTTGAATAAAATGGCGGTATGGACAGTCAGTCGACCCATGTATATATTTATCTATTGTTGTTGTTATTCACGTGTTTCTTCAGGAATAAAGATTGGTCCAAGGACATTTTTAAGAAATATATTTCTCGATCATCCATCAACGACTCTAAATAAATCGAGTAGGTGATATCTTCGTTGTGCACTTGAGTGCTTATTAATTAAATTAAGACTTGAAGTAAGCAATTCAATATTTGTTTCTATGCTGAGTATCAATAACAAACACGAGGTGAGCAATATTATACATAATACTCGTCTTGCTCTTGTTAAATGTTTCGTCCTACGTTATCTGAATCATAATCTCTGCATACTAGTCCTCGATGGAACTTATGAATATATTCAGATTAGATTGATTTTCTATATTTTTTGTATTTTAAATATTTTCTTTTGACGAACAGAAAAGTAACAATAACAAAATGTAACGCAAAACTTCCAATCTACACAAAAATCGTTCAATTGTTAAACCAATGATTGTTGTCACAACTATCGACTATATGGTCACTATCGTTCGTCCATTTTCTTCCCATTATAGCAGCAGTGACGCATCTGTTTTAGACTCTTTTGATATTGATATTACTATGTCATCCTTCTGATTCTATAGATCTCACAAGTCCAAGATGAAATTTCCAATGCACTACTGTATTGATACATCCACAGTAATAGGGCTGCTGCTCTCACATTGCAACAAAAGTCTCGTTTCTTTCTTATGAACGTTGTCACATTCAAGACAAATCAACAATCTTCATCAATCAGATACGAAAATCTGTATTAGTCCGATTCAGTATCTAACTATGAATACTAATTTAATAAAAATGACGAAATGATCTACTGTTGTATACGTTCACATTAACATAGCCCGAATCCTTCTTTTTATACAAAAAATATTCATAAGCTTGGTAGCATCGTTCCTATGTCTATACACAAGATACAAGATCATTAATCTTTCTTCATATGAAAGAGCTTATTTCTCTCTTTTATATGACAATTACATCAGTTATGTTACAAAAAAAAATCAGTTAGACACTTGGAAATTCGAAGATAAATTGCATTCATAGATCGACATCATAAGTTCCCACATATAAAAACTAGTATTAAACTTTTTTTTGAAATAAGAGAAAATTTGTTCCTGTAATCTTATGACTTCTTCTACGAATCGTAACTATATACTTGGTTTTATAGGTATGTTTACACATTATTTATATAAAGTGCTTGCTAAGCATTTAAAAGTCTAATATTAATGTCATTTTTTGGCAGGTAGAAAAGAATTTCTAACATGTATAGATTTGGCAGTTATTTTTGACAAAAGTACTTTCAATTACACGTATATTATACATTTTCTATTGCAATAACTGATATATAATAGTAGTGTTGTAGAGTTAATTCCAAAAAAAATAGTGCCATCGACGAAGAATTAATTTTGCTGACACATCCACCCTCGTTCTGTGTTTTTCTCAATATTGATATTATATAACACAAAGCAATAGATATATATATATATATAGTTTAAGGTTGTCATTAAGAAATGATAACTTTGATGTTCAGATTTCTTTGCCATTTATTGAATGCAACAGAATATCATCAATTACCAAGTGAAAAATATAAACAAAACTTTTGATTGACATCAGAAAAGTTAAAATTTGGTCAACATCAATATCATTGATTAACCTTTATTCAAAGTAACTGTGTTCAATGTTTAAATCTTTTTCTATTTTGTTATTAGAAAAAATAAAACTAAAATATAACAAAAATGACAAATCTGCTCTCGGCAATGGCTTAGTGTCGAAGGATAGTTAATGAGTTTTTTTTTTGCTTCACCATCGTAGCATCTTAACAAAGAAAATATGTCTATAACATAATTTAATAATATAAAAGGAAAGGATGTATTGAAGAGGCGAAATAAAAAATAAGACATTCTCTTTTTTTCAAGGTAATTGGAGTTAATAAATAAAATAAAAGTTGTGTTTTTTTTCTACGAGGCTATATCATGTAACACAAAACGTAAGTTAATGTGTAAGTCTTTTTATTAGTCTTGCAATTTCATTTTCCGAAACAAAAAAAAAAAATAAAGAACAATTTAATAGTTATAATTATATCATGTATTTATTCTTCTTTGTTGCATTAGTAATAATCGTTCGAGTTCGACTATTAAGCATAACATTATACTTGTTCTATATTGAACTATAAATGAAATTAAATATACACATGATGCCATGACATCTGTCTATGAAACAAAATAAAATATTTAATCGAGGCCGAAATTATTCAGATGATTATAATATTATAGTAATGTTGTTTTGTTCTACTACAAAAGTTTGCTTTTATATCGATAGGGCACACTTAATCAATTAGTACTCTATAGCATTTTATATATAAACAACCACTGAACATTGTCCGTGTAAATAAATATAAGTCTAACTTCATTATAACTGACGATCGTTCATGGTCTCAATTATGTTAAAGAGAAAAATTGGTTATGTGTATCTATTGATTCAACAAAATAATATTTATCCAATTAATATTATGTCATAGAAAACAGTTAGGATAGGCAGGAAATATCTTTCATCATTTCATTGCTGTCAAGTCAAGATTTCTCAGTTGACTGAACAAGATCAGAGAAGTCAAGAAAAGAAAAAAAGAACGAAATGTAAATATCTTAGACATGAGAGTAATATTGATTGTAGCCGCAAGCTTAATCGACTACACATACACACATATATATATGTATATGTATGTGATAATGATGAGAGAAAAACGTATGCGTGTGTAAAATGATAAGATTGTTTTGAACATAAATGAAATGGACAGTTCGGGGTATGCACGTTCCATTTCCGTTTCTATTAGTTCACAGTATGCTCTTGACCATCTCTCTTTCGATATGGATCAAGAAATATGCGCTGCTTGAGGGAGAATGAAACAAACACAGGTTGTTCAAGACAGAAAAATGATTCATGTTCGTTTTTTAATCAGATTGATTTTCGAGAGGGCAATGTGTCATTATCAACATTATTATTGAATGTAATATATCTTTCTTTATCATCCATGGCATTTATTCTCTTTCCGCTTGGTCGTTATCAATTTTGTGTACGATTCACAAAATAAAAATCAATCTATGTTAAGAAGAATTCGTTTAACGCACTTGTCATTATGTACACAGAAATATAAATATGTATATACATATATATATATTTGGTTCTAGATAATAAATTCATCTTATCTACATATCACAACCATCGTTAACTAATCAACAAGGTCATAACGTTACAAGTAAGCATATAAGAGACTTTAGGACAGATGTCAATTTTTTTTTTTTAATAAGAGTCATGTTCTTAATTTCGAATATATAGAGTAGTTTCTAGTGGACTTCTTTTTTTTTTTCTACATCGATGAACTATGTATGTATGTGCAATTTTCTATCTCATTGAGACACTCGGTTCTAATTTATGGATCGTGTCGATAATGTTGTTGTCGTCATCATCTATACACGACATTAATTGCATCGATTAGAGTGAGACTGTCCATCTGTCTGCGACGAAGAAAAAAAGAAAAGGGTCAGCTTGACTTTAATCTTCATAAAAAACGGGAAGACTTTTATCTTTTTTTTTTTAAATAGCGATCACATACTAACATTAATTCATGAATTAAATTTCACGTTTGAATAATTTTTCACATATGTTCTACACGCACGAGTCATCGGACAGGTGTTTGTTCCATTTGTTTTTTTTTTTCTGTTATTAATATGAGCCTGCGATTTAGTTTTTATTCAACATAGCACGCAAATTTATATCCGTTCGAGATAATGTTCTTCTATTCTTAACAAGAATAGCTTGTAGACGAGTGTTCATCATTTAAGTTTCTCCTTCGTTTTTCTTCTTCTTGTTGTCGATGAAGAGAGAGAAAGAGAAAGAGAAGAATATATATATATATAACATTGTTCATTCATCTCTTCACTTCTAAACTAGACAGGTAAATGAAAAAAGAAGAAAAAGGATATTCGTCATATTAAATATTTGCATCCTTTATTCCAAGGTGAATACATTTTATTGTGTAAGTAAATGTTCGAGCACCACTTTTATATACATATGCATGGTACTCCTGTAAAATTAGAATCTATAGCTTCTGTATGTCTTTTAACAAAGAATACGAAGTAATCAAAATACATAATAGAGAACTGTGGTTGTACTATTTCAAATAAATTTATACTAACTTATATCATGGTTCGTAGATGAACTAGTTTTATAATATATTTGATGAGAAAAGGTCAAATTATAATCTATCTTTAAAGTTCATTTTAATTACATATGTTATTTTTATTATATTTGCAGACAGTTTGTCATCTATGTAAGTAGAATGTAAATAGAGAATTCTTCTTTTTTTTTTTTTTTCAAAGATAATGTCTCATCATTACCTTGAGAATGTCTATTTATCTGTCTAATCGTTAATTGTTCTATGTACTCAATCGATCAATTTTAAAGATTTGAAGTGTATATAAATATATCTCATTCATCTTGTCTTTATCATTTATCGGACACAATTATATTGTTTTCTATAAGCCTTCAATATGGGCATATGTATCTATATAAAGATTTTTCTTGTGTTACAGACATTGATTTGTATAAATCATTAACTTAGCATGTTAGAACAAAATTAGTGAGAAGACAAGGAAAAAAAAAACTATTGTTCTCTCCTGAGATTATATAGACAACTGACCAGTGAGATAAAATGAAATATATTATACAATAAAAAAAAGAAAAAAGAAAATTTGACAGTCCCATTGCTTATCATATTTCAAATAGAAATAAGGATTGATCATATGATATAATTGTTTCATTCTATTGTCTTTATAGAAATGATGAATACAATCAGACAGACAGAGAGAATCAGTAGAAATACTGAATAAATAAGTAAATATATATATACACATAAAAAGCTTCTTGAAGAGTCAAATTTTTTTTTCTTCTAAGATTACGTTTCTTTCTTGTTCTTTTGTTCATCATTCATTTCGAACATGTATTCTATAATAGGACTATCATCATTATTCTTTTTCTTCATTTAAAACTTGATGGAAGTCTATGTCAAGGTTAATCTTCTAATCAGGCTTAAACCATATATATATACATGAATTACTATGTCTAATGTTCAATTATCTTTTGCCTTTCTTATATTCTTGATAGGTCAGTAAGTTGAGAAAGTTTTTCGCCTAATTACAACAATAGTCAGTCATCAAACACAAAGGCCATTTTTCGAATGGCTCATCAATCATTTTATGCTTGCTATGTGTCGGTCATCAAGGCTATTTGATTGACTAGAATATCAATGAGTAGCGAAAGAAAATACCGAAAATGTTCTTTTTTTTTTTTTTTACTTAAAAGAATAAGTATGTAAACGAGAAATCTACTTTCACCGGTCAGTGAGTCAACCGTGCGTTGAATTATGTACACTTCATTTTTTTTCTTCTTTGCTCTTTCTAATCTTATGCGCTTACGTATGCACATCATACATCACAAAACGAAATCATTTATCAAGACTTGAACAATTTTGCGTAATATGACTAGTTGTTTCACATAATACATATAAAGCCTATCGAGATTATAATATCTATTTTGAATACATTCCAACTTTGCTCTAATGATTTCTATTTACTTCCCATCTTAAAAAAATCTAATCAATATGTCGTCACTCAGCAGGATACAATATTGATTAGAATTCTTTTTTTTTTTTTTCATTTAACAAATGTTGAGAGGATATTGATACACAATGATTGTTATCATGATGCCATGTTATAATAAATACAGACATCTTCATATAAACAGGCTCGAAATTTTACACTTGATACATACAGTGATAAATGGTAATAATAAAATCTTATTAGACTTTTTTTCCTATTCTAACAAACACCTGTTAAGATAGACAATTGATTTTCCTTTTTTTTTTCTCATACGAATATGTATATAAATATCGATCAATTTGATATTTTAGATATATATATATATATACGTTTCTTTCTTCCTATTGAATAAACAAGCAAAACATGCGAATAATCATATTATTATTCATATTTCATTATGGAACTATTATTAATTCTATGGAATTGAGTAAGTATTAAAAAAAGAAATGAAAAATTAATAATAATAATTCTATCTATATTTTGTTCTTCATCATTCTGCTAGAAGGTATTAATTCATGTCAAACTCCATTAATAAATAATTCAAAAATTATTACTAGTAGTACAGATATAATTTCAAATGTTTGGTGTCCATCATCATTTGATAATGAACCATATTTATTAATATCATTATCTAATTTAACTTATATAACACGTTTAAATATAAAAACAATATCATCAAATATATATTATCATCTTGAATATACACGTGATAATTTAATTAATCACTATACTATATGGCATTCGTATCGTTTATTAAATAATAAACATGAGACTATTCAACTTGATCCACCAATTATTGTTAAATATATTCGATTAAATATTAAACAAATGAAAATAAATTCATGTTTTCAATTAGAAATTTTTGGTTGTATATTTACTGATGGTGTTGTATCTTATAGTATGTTACAAGGTAATAATCAACTTGAAGATGATACATATGATGGACAATATAATATAAAACATCGTTATTTATATGGTAAGAATATTCACTTTTTTTTTTGAAATAGAATAATAAAAAAACTAATTTGTTTCTTTGTTTTAAGATGGTCTCGGACAATTATCTGATGGACAAACAGGGCCCGATGATCATGAAGATCTACATGGTTTTCAATGGGTAAAAATTAATTGATCTTTGTTTTTTTTGCTTTTTGTTGAACAAAGTTATATTTTGTAAAATATGATCTACAAATTTGAACTTTTGCCCGCAGATCGTGACACAGGGTAATCAAGAATTATCAAAGGCAAAACAGGACATATTAGTCTTCCTTTTGACATTGATCTTTTACAGGAGTTATTTTTCTAAATAAGTTTTTTTAAAGCTCAGATAGCTATAAATCTGTTGGCTCTTTCAATTGATTATTGATTAAAATTAACTAAGTAATTAACAAATATTCAGTTTATTCAGAATAACTTAACATAGATGTAATATATGAAAATTAAACTTGAGAAAGTTTATTATCTTGAGATACACATGTTTTAATTCTACAAATATTGTACTAATAGCTCGGTTTTTTTCTTTATAGGTTGGTTGGAGAAAATCGCGTTCTGCAAATCATAATCATTCGATTGAAATATTATTTAAATTTGATACATTAAGAAATTTTTCTCGTATAACAATACATGCCAATAATTATTATCCAAAAAAAATCTATGTATTTCGTTCAGTAATAATTGAATTTTTAAATTATAATAATAATAATAGTTCATCATTGATTACATATAATCATCAACGTGATGATCAATTTGAAATGGCTCGACCAATTATGATTGATTTAAAATATCATATTGCTTCACAATTAAAAATTCATTTATATTTTGATGGAAATTGGATTTTAATTAGTGAAGTTACTTTTGATTCATTTATTGTACCAACTACTTTAATTATCAAATCAGAACAACAACAACAAAAACAACAATTACAATCAATTTATTTTTCAATTAATATTATGATTATATGTATAGCAACTATAATAATTATTTTAGTATTTGCATTGATCATTAGTCTTACTCGATGTCTATTCAATAAAAGTTTAAACAATAAAAAAACTTATTTTACACCAATTCATAATCATACTGACTCATCAGCATCAACAACATCAAGTGAAATTGATATAGGTTCATCACATCATCGTTATGCAACTATTGGATCTAATCATCCATATCTTATTTATACTAATGGAAATATATCATCTTCTCATTATTCTAAATTTATGTCAACAACAACTTTATTACGATCACCATCGAAAAGTCTACACTATCATATAGAAGGTGTTTGTGGTAATAGTTCATATGGTACACAAAGATTATTTAGCTTTGATTTAAATCAAAATCAATTTATACCAAGTCATAAAATTAATATAAAACGACGAATTGATAATCGTCATCAAATTCTTGGTGGTGGAGAGGTAAATATTATGAATATAACCGAGAAGGAATTAAGAATAGAAAAATCCATAGAAGACCATAACAATCGTATTTTGCTTGGATCCTTTATATAAATTGTTCTTGTGTTTTTTAACTATTGAATAATAATTTGTGTACTAGAAACGAAACTAGTCCAGCTTTAACCTATCTTTTAAGCTCACATTGAGTCTATAAGAAGGTTTGAGTAAGACTAGAAATATTCCAAAAGGATTTATCTCTATGGGCGTTTTACTAAATTTTATACACATTTCTTAGTATTTACTGATAAATATAATAGTCGTTTGTCATAAAAATCGAGTTCACATAATTTTTGATGGAAATTCTATGTTTTAATTTTCCAGAAAATATCTAAAATTGCTTCAAAGATTCAGTAAAACAGAGTGGTCGCTGGGATAGGACTCTCGTCAGTGAATAGAGTCCATCGAATATGAGCCTGAATACAAAAACTTTGAATCCGACAGGCTCTATTAGTGATACTTCCCAAAAAAATATATAAATTTGCATGCAAGGATATCTTTTCTATAAAATGTTACAGTCGATATATCATCTCTTATAAAAAAAATTTACTTTATGTTAAGATTTGTCAAGGTGAATTACAATTAAATCAATCATTAATACCAATAACTATTCGACGTCTTCTTCCCAATGCATCAGTACAATCAAAGTAAAGAGAAAATATTTCTTTTAATTATGTAAATAATTTTATTATTATGTTATTTAGAATTTCATTTTTCAATGAAATAAGTCTTTTAACATCACTTTGTCATCCAAATATTATTCATGCATATGGATTTTGTTCTGAACCAAGTATATCTTTATTAATTGAATCATCTGATATATCTACAGTAGATCTTTATCAATATCTTCAAAATTATAAACAAGAACAACCAATTAAAACTATTCTTTATACTACAACAGTATTTTTTGCAACTCAAATTTCATCAGCTTTAACTTATTTAGAATCTTTACATATTTATCATCGTGATTTAGCTGCACGAAATTGTTTAGTTTCAATAGATCTTAATATTAAATTACACGATTTAGCTATGTGTAATGAAATCTATGCAGATGATTATGTATTAGTAACAGTTGGAAATGATATACAAACAAGAAGACCTATTCGATGGTGTGCTTGGGAAACAATTTGTTTAGTAAGATAAAAAAAATCTTTGAATTATTTTTTTGAGAAAATAAATGCTGTTTTTTTTTCCTTATAGAATCGATTTACATCAAAATCTGATGTTTTTTCATTTGGTGTTCTTCTTTGGGAAATATTAACCATGGCTGAACGACCACATAGTTTATTAGATGATGAACAAGTTCTTTTTAATTTACGAAATTCTAATCATTGTTTAACTATTCCATCATATGCAGATGATTTAATAGATTTAATTTTATCATGTTGGAATAAATGTGACTATGATCGACCTTCATTTTATCAATTAAATCATTTATTAAGTCAAAAACAACAACAACAACAACAATTTTTGACAATGAAATCTGATAATTATCAACAGATTGACTAAATTTTGTATTATTATTATTATTATTATTTGACATTTAACAATAGCCCGGTTGCTTGTTTTTTTTTGGTTGTGTGGTTTTAAATAAATATAATGACAGCTATTGGAATTTTATTTGTCTAACAAAGAAATAATTTGTTTTATTAGACTAACTAGTACAAAAAAAATTTTTGTACTGTTCGATAGATAAAGTTTTTGTTTGAGATTATTGCCATTATGAATATTGGATTTTTGCTCGATAAGCATAGAATCATTAGGAAACTGACGATGCCTACTTTGAGCTGTTTCTAGTGACTATTTAATCTATCTGTAAACGAAATTTCAACTCAAAATTCAATAATTCAGGTTCTCATCGAGTGAAATCGAATAAAATGCCTATAACTCGACTAGCAAGAATCGAAAAGCCAAAAGAAAACAGTCTGTTTTACTAATTATCATGACCGATCAAATGACCATAGTCTCAAGTGAAAGGTGACTGAACAGTTACGAACATCTCATTGTGAGTAGTTAGTTTTGCTCTTAGTAAATTCAAATTTTTTTTTATTCGAAATAGAATCCATCTGATCGGTGCCAAACTTGAGAAGCTGTAGGTCGAAGATTAATTTGCATTGAATCGTCTAACAGATTAGTGTTTTTTGTCATATCAACTATTCTTCGTAATGCTAGTATTTAAAATGATTTCTTACATACAAAACTCAAGATTTCAATATGATTTGGACAATTAACAACCTGCATCCTAAACACTATCGTCAGTTATATGATTTACAATTTGGTGAGAATATCGAATAAAACAAAAGCTAGAGTAACTGCCTAATTCGAGTTCGAATATTTCCAACGCACAAACCTATTTTAATAGTCGAAGCAAAAGACAAAATTTCATTCATATTACAGTTTAAAATTCTGTTTTAAATGAATTCCCATGTACGTTTTGTAAAAAAAAAAGGAAAATCTACAGTTTATCACAATTACAGCTTATAACTAAAATTGACTGGTGCTGCATTTTGAAATAAAGACTATAAATGAAGTTTTTCAGATGCTGCAACAGCTTTGCTATACATACATATTCGGCTACTAGGAATCACTAGTGAAACTTTGCTTACATTTATTTACTGTGTTCAAATTTTTTCAATGCTCGAAATGAAGATGGACGTTACCGTGACTACAGAGCCGCGACACAGATATAACAGGTCAGTAGTGTGGCAAAACGAGCTTCTTCCTAGTGATTATTCATTATGGCAGATTTCAGATATCCAACGGATAATAAGGCAATGAAAGATGAACTACCTATCTAACCGGTGTGTCTCTTTTCAGGAACAAATCCTTCAATAGTTAAAATCCAGTGACAGGCTCGACTTGTATCTTATGGTTCAGATAAAATATTATCTTTTGCCTTTTTGTCGTAGTTATATGGAGCGTTTGCTTCAATTCGGAAATTCGAACTCGAATTCTAATAAAACTTTATCTTTTTCTTTTTCGTCGTAATAACATGGAAATCTTGTTTATATTTTCGAAGTGATATCGAGCAGTTGAAGCTCTATATATATTTGAACTCAAATTAGGTATCTCATGTTAAAAGAAAATTAAAATCATTCATAAAGGAATAGATCAATCAATTCAAAGACTAATATCGACAACAAATTCTATATTTCTTTTTTTTGGAAGACACATTAATTTTTTTGAAAAGAACGATGTTTGGAGTCACCTTCAAAGACTAACAATTATATCAGGAACGAAAACAAAAAGCAAATTTATGATTGCCTACAATTAGTTTCAATAATAAACTAGCCATTCATATTATTTGCTTTCTAGTCAAAGCTTTTTGTTTATCATTCTTACCTTTAAGTCATGCTGATGATTCATAAAGATATCTAATTGTACTAATGTTTTCTCCTTCTTGGATAACACTTAGGAGATACAATGCCATCTTTCGAATGTGCTCACACTCAAATTGGAACGACAATAAGAGAAAAATGCGATGCAAAGTTCTCCGATATTTTAGAGATTAACGATTTTATTGCCTTATGCGACAGATTCAATTTTGATTTTTACATAATCTCGATGCATTATCACGAATGTCACTTATTAGCTTTTCTTCAACGAAGTCCATTTCCATAGCTCAAGATCGATGCAGATAAGCAGAAAAAAGATACCCATCATTCAGACAACACCTAGGTTCTAAAGCATGTAACTGTATTGTAATTTTCTCACAAAAACTTGATTTCTTTCAATATATTTCTTTTATTGTTGAATCTTAAAACTATTGCATTGCAAATTATTATTTTTCTCACAATGGAACGATTACACAGTCCGATTGTATATTTCATATTAACTCAATACTTACTGCTTGCTTTGTATTTTTTGTTCTGAAATAGGATTAAATATATTTAAAAAAATATATAAAAATGATATCGACTTTCTATTTATTGAAGAATGCAGCTAAAACCATCATTCGTAAGCAAGAAATATAAAGAAAAAAAGGATTCATTTTTCCTTCTATGCAAACCATGATCATGATGGTAAAGTATTATTGCATATTCATTCTTATCAGGTAATTAACGATTTCTTTTAATTTGAATCCTTCAAATATTTAATCAACATCTATTATAGCTCGTCAGGTTTGATTAATATTTTATTTTATGTGTTAAACTATTGACATTTAGCTATACAAGTTCATACGAATTTTCAATCGTGTCATAAAAAGTCTCAATATGATCAATGTTCGACGAATAGCTTATGTGGATGTTTTCATACAATGAATAATATTAGTAGTAGCATTTGTGCATTTCTTTGGTTGACTTGTTCCGAATTAATATCATGTAGATCTCCAGACAATATCTGCTATGAACCTAATCATATCTGTGTTCATCATCCACGATGTTTTGATCATCCTGTTTGTTATCCTTTATCAAAAGCGAATCAAGAATTCTGTCCATCAATAATAAGTAAAACGTTTATATTTATATGTTCTTTGTGATATTCATATCACGAGTTGTGATTTTTGAATATTCTACTGAAAAATAGCATGTTTTTTTTTCGATATTATATTCTTGTATCTAGTTTTCATTCTATTGAAACTTTATGCTCAAAGACTTTTGAATAGATATATTCTCCCTTTGAATATAGTGACGAATGCTACAATGACGACAAGTACAAGTACTATAACATCTAGTAAGTGTGAAATTCTTTCTTAAATAAGTATATGTCATGCATCATTTATTCATCATACTTTAACTTGATTCATTTCTAACTTAGTTTTATTGATAAATTGTATATTTAAAATGATTATATTATTGATGAAACATATTTCCGAGCTGATATTTAACATTGATGTTTGTAAAAAAAGAAGATATTGATTTCTAAACTTATTAATAACAACAATTGAGAGAAGGATCGAATAAGATGATGTCTGAAATTCATGTATACAAAGTAAGCATTTTGCTAAATCTAATTATTTAGCTCCATTATTGATGACAAAACCAAATGATGGTATTTGTGAAAATGCGATATGGTCTACAAATGGTACTACTGTCGCTGGTAGAAGCGATGGTCTCGGATCTGCACTTAATAGATTGCATGGTCCTTGGGGACTTTTTGTGGATGACAATCAAGTTATATATGTAGCAGATTCGAAAAATCATCGTATAGTCAAATGGGAACAAGATGCTTCGAGTGGTCAACTAGTTGCAGGGGGAAAAGGAAGTGGAAATAATACTGATCAATTAAATCATCCATCAGATGTGGTCGTCGATAGAGATGGATCAATCTATATTAGTGATACAGAAAACGGACGTATTCAACAATGGTCTTCAGGTGCTAAGAGTGGGAAAACAATCATCAAAGATATATCATCTCCTGTTGGCATATCAAGAGATAAGCAAGGATTACTATATGTATCTGATTGGAAAAAAGGCGAAATAAAAAAATGCGGTGTTGGTGCGACCATTGGACAACTAGTTGCGTCGAGACTTAGCGGTCCACGATTTATGTTCATTGATCAAAAGAAATCTATTTACATAGCCGAGCAGAGACGTGATCGAATAATAAAAGCTGATGATGTAATACCATCACAATCTTCAATGCTTGCTGGTGGATCTCTTGGTAATGGTTTAAATCAATTATCGAGTCCATACAGTGTTATTGTCGATGAATTAGGCACTCTCTATATTGCTGATACTAATAATCATCGAATTATGCGTTGGGTACGTGGAGCTCAATCCGGAAAGGTCATAGCTGGTGGGCAAGGAATGGGTTCTCGATACGATCAACTTAGTTATCCACATGATTTATCATTTGATCTTAATGGAAATCTCTATGTAGTTGATTATGGAAATCATCGAGTGCAAAAATTTGTCAGTGATAAGAGTTTATGTCAATAAATTCAATTTAAGTAATAAAAGTAAAAGAAAACCCAGAATTTCAAGCCAATTATATTTTTCTTAATGTGGAGAAATTTTTTTTCGTTTAATCAAATCAAAAAAAATAAATATTTGCTCAGAAAGTTCGCAAAAATATGATTTCTTATTGCATTAAAGGCTTAACTTTATTGTGGAAAAACGATGGAACTGCTGAAAAAAATTCTTTTCGAATCAGTTTAGAAGGAACATTCCAACTATCGGCAATGATTTGGTTTCGGTGATTTCCCATATCATAATTCGTCATTGCTTGTGGTGCAACGACTTTCTCTAAGTGTATTCGTACAAAATAATTTCCATGCAAATCTATATCTAGATTAGATGTGAGAAAACAGTAATAATAAGCGATAGTTATATGTGATAAAATATATTTTAAAGGTCCTTGAGAACATTGCTTTTAATAGAGAGTAATGGATTGATTTTAAAAAATGTTTGGTATCGAGTATTCAACAGCTAGGATGTAGACTTCATGTGATTGTCACGATGAAACATTGATAAATACGCCAACATCAAACGTATCACGCATAATATGTACGTTTTGAGTTTACCAACTTTTAAATAAAATATATTGTTTTAAAAATGACAAACATTTTCACTCCATTCTTATATGTGTTGAAATCAAGAACAGAAAAAACACTACAAAAAGTAAACATACATTATTCTGTCTACTAAAATGAAATAAGAAAGGCAAAAATATTCATCTACTATCGATTTTTGAGCGTTTAGCGTTGGCACATTAATGAATTGAGATTAAAGCAGCCAGTAAAGTTTGCAACGTTAAGTCAGAAAGTAAGCGATAGCAGATAATGAAACATGGTTTTTAGCTTTGATAACGTACACATGCATTCTTATGCTTATCATGACGTCTACTACAAATAAATCTTACATTTTCCAACTTCATTTACTGAATTCAGCATAAAGTAATGATTGACGCCTTTCTTCTTTAAAATGAGACTAAGCTTTCATCATAATTTTTCCTAAAATTCGAATAGATTCAAACAAGTTTAGATACACATGACAGAAGAGTATTGTCTCATATTTATGTATTTGTAAGTACAATGAGGCACAATGTAATTTACCCAATAGCTCGTTCGATCAAAAATAATCATAAGACGTTTGCATACATAAAAGCCCTTAATCATCAGTATCATCCGTACTTTAGTTGCTAGAATCATCATCATCGTTTAGTTTTCTTTTCTATCTCTTCAACATAAATATTGATATTTTAAAAAATTGTTTCGTATTGTTTGACGTGACTGATGTAACTGGTTGCTTCCGTCATACGTAAATCATAAATCCATTCTTGTGCTCATTCGCTCACTTTATTTGAAGTAAACGATGTGTTTCTATCACGTATACATGCTTTCATATTAGCTTGGGTCAACTCTATAGAACTTAGGATACAGTGTCTTATTAGTAGAGGAATGTGGATGTGATAGTAGCTGAAAAAAACCGATATCTTTACCCGCACACACATTCCAGACCACATATCAACTCTCTCACATACCCATCCTTTAATAATTCTGTGCAATATCAAAACATTGAAGACTGACCTGTGATAGCGAGGAAGAATCATAATGTACAACTGTTATTCATTTATACCGGATTCAAATAACAACGAATAAATTATTCTTGAATACTTTGTCTCGTTCAAGCTCTGCTACAGAAAAATATAAACTCCATAAAAGAGAATCCAGCATCGCAAAAATCAATACAAAAAAAGAATTTCAAAGCAAAAAGAAATCGATATAGCAGAGGACACTACTTCCATATCTTTCTGCCACAAATATATTTGTATACATGCAATGCCGCCAAAGAAAACAAAACATAGTTCTTACTCATATAAAACAGACAACTGTTGAGTATAAAAAGTTTTAGAAGATAAAGAAGTTAAAGCGCAATAGTTACATCGAAGAAAGAGATCGACTAATGCAAATCAATGATGCTGAAGAATCGCACGAAAGCAGCAACCATGGAGATTAACCTAAGTGATGAATAGCGGATCCTAGAGCCATAGAATTCTGTGCAATTCAAAGGAGTTCCACGAAATCCGAGAGAATTCTAAATTCCGAATTCCGCAGATCTCCAAAGCATTTTGTAACGTATCACAGAAAATTTGTAGAATTCCAGAGTTCCAGGATTCTGCTTCTCATCCCTAAGATCAGCCCCTGAAATATTAAACAGTTTTCATTCTTTTCGTCGTCAAGCGTTCAGTATTTGGGCACAAAAGCAAAAAACAAAGCGAGCACTGTAATCTCTGAAGAATGAAGACCTGAAAATGATAGGAGTCCTTGCGTATTACATAAGAGGATGTTCAGAAAGTATCTTAGAGTCACAACTGTAGCGTTCTCTTAGTACATTGCAAGTGAAGATGTACATTTTTCTTCAGGATGAGCGAAGAAGACAAATACTCTAAAACTCTTTACTTCACCTTAGTCTACCGTTATTCAGCGAAAAAAGAACACAGGAGAAAAACACTCAAAATACTGTCGAATAGAACGCAGATCAGTGGGCGAAATAAAAACACACACATACATCGCTATATCGATAAGAGACACGAACATGAGCCAGAACACAACAGACAAAAAATATAGCTAAACAAACCGACGCTTCTATAGGATGCGGAAACTGCAACATATATATATCTAAATTAATCATAGAACTTCGAAAAACCAAAATTAAGTGATATGATGTTTAGGGTACAGCAAAAATATATAAGAAACAAGCCAGAACCAGTTCGACCATACAATGATGCAAAATAAAACAACGAACCTTTCCAATGAACTATACTACATCTTTCCCTTAACCTATTGCTTCTCCGCGTGAACTTCGAGAACCTTTTGTACTTTTTTCTGAAAATCTATTCTAAGCTTCTCTAGTAATTGTGAATTATGAATAGCAATCTCAACTGGTTCTATATTTCCATATATTGACGCAGTATTCTCACTGACGACAACTGCAGCTCCTTCAGACAAACATGCAAAAAAGGCAGCATCTAACCAAACAGAATCTTCTGTGTGTAGGAAAACCTTCAAAAGCTCTAGTGTAGCTTGAAATTGTTCACCTAAACACTTTTCACTGTTCATTGTATTCTTCTCTTTAAAACTTCTTGTACTACATACGTCACTCGTATTCCAAAAGTGATCGAGAAGCTTCTCCACACTTTTTTCCGCTGACTTTCTACCAAAACTATCACCCAGCCAAATCATTAGTTCCCGAATCACTTCTCCAGTTGCAGCTTTTTTACCCATCATCCCAATAGCTTCACCACTACTGATTCGGACAATCCAGTCTTCGTCTTGCAGTGTATGCAGGAGTTCATTAATCACTACACTGTTAGCTGCTTTTTCACCCATCTTTCCTAAAGCTTCACATGCACGACTCCTAACATCTGCGTCTTCGTCCCGTAGTGCATTCATGAGCTCGCTGATCATCTCAGTGCTTGATTCATACTCACCAATGTTACAGAGAGCTTCACATGCACTTTTCCTAACGAGAGCGCTATGATGCCGAAGTGTCATTCTCAGTTGTCTGATCACTTCAGCAGCTGCAACGTTTCCAGCGCATTTCTCCAAACTTTCTCTCGCAATTTTCGAGACATATGCATCCTGATCGCCTAAAGTTATTACGAGCTTCTCGATTACTTCAGTGGTTGCTACTTTTACACCCATATTCCCCAGCGATTCACATGCACAATATCTAATCTGCGGACTCTTATCACTAAGAGCAAACAAAAGCCCCTTGATTATATCAGCGTCTACTTCTTTTTCAGCCATTTTCGTGAGAGCTATACACGCCTCTGTCCTGACCTTATCGTCCTCATTTTGAAGTGCAGCAAGGAATCCTTGGACCACATCACTGCTTGCTGCTCGTCCTCTTAGAATGTTGAAAGCTTTCCAAGCGCTTTTCTTAACTTCCACATTCTCATCCCGAAGTGCGACAACGAGTTCCTTGATCACCTCGATGCTTGCTGCTTTTTCGCCCATATTCATAAGAGCTTCACATGCACTCTTCTGTACATCGGGATTCTGATTCCGAAGTGCCACAACGAGTTCGTTGATTACCTCGATGCTTGCAGCTTTTTCACCCATATTCATAAGAGCTTCACATGCACTCTTCTGTACATCGGGATTCTGATTCCGAAGTGCCACAATGAGTTCATTGATAACTTCATGGGTTGCTACTTTTTCACCCATCTTACAAAGAATTTCACACACAATTTGCCGGACTCGTGGGCTCCCATGCCGAAGTGCCCCAATGAGCGTGTTGTTTATCTCGCTGCTTGTTGCTTTTTGACTGATTTTCATGAGAGCATTACGTATATTCCAATCAACGCCTGTATTCTGATCCCGAAGTGCTGCAATGAGTGCGTTGATTACCACACTGGTTGCTGCTTTTTCACCCATCTCCATGAGAGCTTCACATGCCATCCTCTGTACATCAACATTCTGATCCCGAAGTGCCACGACGAGTTCGTT